>OMLM01004398.1:5926-16795 GCA_900302695.1 Helostoma temminkii | reverse complement strand
AAGTGAGAATGAACCAAAACAGTAAAGCTTTGGTTGAAAAAAATAATATAAATAAGAACAAGGAAAATTAATATGTCACAGCAAACTTAAGTTACAGAGCATGGAAGACTAACTGTCAAAGTAAAGTGTAAAAATACAAACAAATATGTAGTATGTACAACAACAAAAATGGGTAAGAAGTATGATTGAATTGTACAAACAGTATGTGAATGGGAAAATAACGATGACTACACACAGACTGCTTTATAGAAGTCTGTGATTTCAGCTGAACTAACATAGTATATGTTAATGAAAATTAACACGGGGCCCAGAACAAAACCTTGTGGTACTCCATATGTGTGTTTAGAATTAAGTTTAGTGATTACACTGACATGCAACTCAATTAAAAACAAAAAATTTAATATATGCCATCTAAACATGGCAATAATGATGAATGTCAGGGTTATGCTGCAGATACTTTATTCAAAATTGATGTGATGATAAACAAATTATCAAGAGGATGTTGTGATGAGCCAGTGAGTCAAAATAATACAAAAGAAAGTAATAGAATATTACAAAATGTTACTTGTCAAGAGGGTAAAGTACACTTTCCTATGCCTCAGGTCTCCCTTGGGCAAAGTTTCCTATATTGTCCCATTACAGAGTTGAGGATAATTAGACCTTTTACTTTTTGTTCAACTTTGAGAGCTGAGTCACCGGTTGGGGCTGCATTAGTCGGAGAGCTGCTTGTTTGGCCTTTCCATTCTGTCTTTCTGACGTGCATAGGAAGAGAAAACGGGAGGCAGGACACCACATCGTGCAGGTTGGATCAGTTCGGGGATCAGGCTTTTGAGCTCATTAACTCCCTGAGTGTTGGCTGAGGTGAGTGTCGGGATGGTCTGAGCATGCACAAGAGCAGACAGAGCAGCACAGGGGCAGAGGAAGTGAAACGTATCTGTCAGGTGTGCTGCTCCTGGAATATCATCACTTATAGACTCAAGGTCATTCCAGTCCATGCAGAAAAATCTGCGCTATGGTGCGAAGGAGCTGGACAGTTGCCAGTGCTATCCTCTGCGTGTTACACAGTAACAAGCAATGTGTCTTTGTAAGAAAAATGGATTTTACATCCTAACATCATTATTATTTTTTAATTTATCATTTCTTTTGGCATTGTTTACATTGACTTACAAAGTCAGTAACACTGGCACATGAAAGGTTCACAGGTCAAGCAGTGTTTTTCAAATTTTTAGTAAAAACAGTATTTATTTACATTATAATAAACATTCTGAATACGTGTCTTTTCTCATTAAACATTTGCACATTTGACTGAGAGCGCAGGAGCCTTTTGTCACAGACGTTTACTGAATTTATCCCATCATTTTCTTTTCTTTTCCTCATTTCTTTCTCTCCACAGAGGTGTTAAAGTTGTACATTGGAGCTGAGGCCAAGTGCCTGGAGCTTTTTGCCCGAAATCTGCAACCTGGATGGACGAGCTGGGGTAATGAAGTGCTCAAATTTCAGCATGTGAGCTATTTTACTTTGACACCTGTAGATGATCCAACAGACTTTACTAAAAGGGAAGACAGCAGCTCACTGGAAGAATCCTCTCCTTCTTGACGCTGTCCCACCACAATGGACTGACATTTAACACTTACACCTCAACATTTCACTTTGTTTCTAATAAAGGTTTAACACCAGAATATTTTTCTACAACTTCCTTTTGATCTGCTCTTCTGTTACATATGGGACCTTTGATTTGTTTTATTTGGGTCTGGGTACATTTTTAAGGTAGTGAATCACAGGGCAGATGATGCAGTTAGAGAGATGAAAGTGCATTTCTGTGCAGCATGTTTTGAACCCAACTTCCCACACTGCAATCACATAAACAACATTCACAGGTTTTTTATATTTGCCTTTTGAGCAATCTTTGGCACAATATGTATCTTAAGGATGATCAAAGTATTTCTATTTTTACTCATTTTATGCTGTTTTGATCTGAATTTCAGAAGTTTCCTAATCCTAATGAAGGAACCATATTTATATCCAGGGTATTGTATTTGCTAGTAAATGTGACAGGTTAACACTGTCACCTCACAGCAAGAACTCCATGGGTTTGATTCCCAGGTCGGACAGGATCTTTCTGTGTAGAGTTTGCATGTTCTCCACGTGTTTGCGTGGGTTCTCTCTGGGCACTCTGGCTTCCTCCCACAATCTAAAGACATGCAGTCAGCTTGTTTGGAGACTCTAAATTGTCCATAGGTGTGACTTAGTGTCTTTGTCCAATTAAACATTCTTCCTTAACTGTCAGCATAATCCTGTCTTTTTTTAATTAGGAGCGGCCCTTCTAATGGGCCTGTGGTCTTCTGGGGAAGGAGAGGTAGTGGAGGTGAGCAGGGATGTCTTTGAGGCAGAGGATGAATTACCTTCACTGTAGCACGGTACACATCACAGTTAATGAAGCCAGAGTGTGACTCCAGCAGGATCATTTACACGTTAGCTTGTCTGTTTTTAACACACACACAACACACAAGTCACCTGATTCCTTAACTGACATGATGAAATTTTCACAATATAAAGCAGAGAAGTACTTTGAGGAACATTTGAGTACGGTATTGAAAGATGAACCTACTTTTTTAAATCAGCAAAAAAAATGTTTAGAGTCCACCTAATTTGAAATGTCAGTTTCCATGTTCATTGACATTTTTATTGAGTTTTTGATAGGTTTTAATTCCAAGTCCTTAACCTTAAATACTAAAGATATGCAGTAGTGTTTCCAGACAAATAATATTAGAACAATACTGCACATGGTGTGGTTATGCATCCTTGTTGATATTATGTGCAAAGATATCACATACCAAAATGCAGTGACCTGCTGACTTAATAATTCCTGTACAACGGAATAGACATGATTAATTAGCTGTCGGTTGCGATGTACTACTTTAAAATGTAACTTAACTGCTATGGATGTACAGGCAGCTATCACAGGATTACTTTGATCCTGAAGAAAACCAAATAAACCAAATATGGTGGCTTCCAATCAGGTTTTGCCTTAGGGGCATATTCTCTCTATGAAGACAATATATAGACATTTACTCATTATGGATATGGGTAGTTATAATATCCCAGAAAAGTGCAAGTCATACTGAATCTACAAATATGTGAATCATGACTGTGGATTCATGCTTGCCTACTACAGTTTTGAGACAAAATGAGGCAATCAGGCACCAAAGGCTTTAAAGTAGCTTCCTTAATTCATTAATTCACTTTCACTGCACATTATCTTCGCCTCACAGCTCTCTTTCTGAATCCCCCCTTAAAAATTCCCTCTCAGTTCACCTTCCGCCTATCGCTCTGTTCTACTTATGTTCTACAACACCACTAGTGGTCAAGATCTCTACCAAGTAGGTAAGGCTAATGACTAATTACTACGATGATGGCGTTTAATGTGACAACCAGTAAAATAGATAAGTTTGAGGCAGACAGTTTACCCACCTATCACAGGATTTCCTGTCCATATGTTGATGTGTCCTTGGGGAAGACACCGAAGCCTAAGTTGGCCCTGTTTTATAGCAGCTCCTTATCAATGGGTGAATGAGAAACAACACTGTAAAGTGCTTTCCTTACTGATAAGGTGAAAAAGCCATACAGAAGACGACATATCTAGTGTTTTATATCCAACTGTTATAGAGCTTTGTCGAAGGCCACTTTATTGTCTGACAATCATTGTTATATACACTAGGGTTTACTGTGTAAATCATCACTCCTTACAGTTTCTGTGCTTTCATTAATTTTATTTTATGCAATGAAGGACACATTCCTCTCTCTTCTTTTCAAAATGTAAATAGGTGTACCATATATTGAATGTATATATATATAACTGTTTTCGTCAGTAACGGTCTAGCTGAGAAATGACTTAACTGATAAAAGTCAGACATGGTAATAAAATGTCCTCAGTGAGGTGGAGGTGAAGTGATATTGCCAGCCAAGTCACCAAGGATTTCTTGTTTTTGTCTGCATTCCCACTGAAACGTGGGCAACGAAGTGTTCACTATTCACAGATGAAAGTCTTAGAAACCGTCTCTTATAAAACATGTTTCAAATGAATACATACAAAAATTACTGCATGCTTTTTTTCGTCGACATTGGTTATTCATTGACATACTTTACCTTATCACACCCTTACTATCACCTTGTTCACCTCTCTCTTCACAGGCTTTTTAATTGTTGCTCAGTAGTCACTGTGACTACACAACCAAGGTCTAAAAGCCCACAACATACTGCAGAATGATGTAATGAAGACCTTTCTTCCAGGCGCCAGTGAAAGGAGGGTGCCCTGTCAACCTCAAGATGAAGCACCATAATGAAGAGCTAGTCATCCTATCTTTGTCCCTCCCCCCTCCTTCTCTGCTAAAGTGAGGTTGCATGAGTTGATTTTTTATTTTAAATTATGGCTGTCCTGATTGAATGTCAGTTTTTCAGCTCGCACCTGCAGGACTTCTTCACCTCAAATTGCCAGCCAAGTACGGCAAGAGACAGATGTTGGAAAAAGTGGATGAGTAAGAGAATTCACACTTCTGATTCCCCTTAAAACCTCTTACATTGTTTCTTCAAGTACTGACTATAGACAATGAATGCCACAAACTTTTTTTAAGACTAACTTAGAACATGCATTGAGTCACATTACATTGTTAGGAGTTTGGTTTCCATGCAGTAGGAATACATACAACATAGAACAATTAAAAAAAGGAAATATTTATGTATTTTCTCACAATGCGTCATTTTGCATCTGTGCAGTTCAGTATCACTTTGATTCTCATAAACTCTCTTATAACGTACTGCAGGTTTGCCACTGTGATGTTTACTTTTCTAGTATTCGTTCTGTTTTGGAAGAATATAATTTATGCAGTGAACACTTGAAAAGAATATGTAGATGTACCTGTTAATGAAGTTTCATTATTATCGCTGAGCTCTACAAAACATTTAACCCTCCTCCTTCTCTCCTGAGGAAAACCTGAGACCAAAATGTGCTGGCAAAGCTCCCTCCAGAACCAGAGGTCACTACAATATACAGTAACAGCAATGAAGTGGCTTTAACATGCCAGTGTAGCACAGCCCCCTCAAAGTCCTTTTGACGCGGGGCTTAAAAATAACGTCATGTTTTAATAAGCTGGATCATATCAGACACTTTGCTTGTTGCACTTAAGAGCTGTAATTAATGATTTAGTGCTGTCGCTCCAGAATATCACATATTACCAAATGTAAACTGCCAGACATGTTTCCCATGTAATTTCGGGTATGAGAGTTGGAAAATGTTGCTGTAAATAGTCAGAAGCTTTGTCAACAACTTTGCTCACATAGGGAAAAAGCCTTTGGTTTAGGCACAGCCTTGCAGCAAACTGGCAGCCATCACAGTTACAGCTCCCACAGGAGGCTGCAGGGAATGAAAGAGATAATTATTTCCTAAGAGGTGTTGTTTCTCCTCGTCTGTCTCAGTCCCAAGGCCCTGTCCTCTGTGCTGTCTTTGCTAGACATACACATGCAGCTCAAACTTCTAAAAAGTAGAAACTACAATGAACAAGCAGCGTGCTAGTTTCATCAGTCAGCATCATCAGAGGGAATGTGAAATCAAAGTTGAGTGTGCAGACATAGATGTAATTCCCAAGGTAGAAATTATTACCACAGACTCTGATGTTTATGGTAGCAGCTCTAGTATGTTGTTACGTATCTAAAGAAGAGTTTTGTGGTAAAAAATAACCACTGGATGTTTTAACGTGGGCTTTTTTAGGCAACAAAATAAAGCAGCTTTTAAAAAACAATGAATTTTCTTTTACTTGCAGTTTCTTATTCTTTGTAGACACATACTTTGAGCTGCCTAACTTGGACTCTATTATTCAACAACAGAAACCTCAATATTTTTTAATATTGGTGATTTTTTTCCACACAGTTCCTTAAACAGGTCGTGTGGTGAGCTTTGATTTCCTTTCTCACACATTCAAATGATAATTTAATCGCCTCAAAGGATTCATTTACCTCTAAATTTAAGATGAAAGGAATCAAAGCAAACGCTTTGCCGAATATCTTAAAAGTATTTATGAGAACGTGGGATATAATGAAATATAATCTGATTTAATATAGCACCATGTACTTTATGAAATGTTTCAAAGTCACCCGAGGGATACGTTATATCTGTCTGTCATTAAATATACATATAAAGAGAAGAGAAAGAGAGATGAGTGTGTGTTTCTGAGCTAAATCAAGACACGCTGTAGAGCTCATAATTTTACAAGAACACACTGTAGCTCACAGATCTCACACTTTCATCCTGAACAGGATTTGGTGCAGAACAGCCACATTATCTGAACTTCTGCATAACAGATACACAAAGGGACCATCAGTCAATGAATAGAAAAGCAGTAAAATAACACTTGGATGAAAGTTTGATATGTCTACTTAGTTCATCATGAAGTTGTATCCTTTGGAGAAAAAAATGGACTTTGTGACACTGCAAAAAATATATGATAGTCTAGTCAACATGGAGGTGTGAGAGTGAACATGTGCTCAGTTAGGCCATGATGTATAATCAATAGCTTCTCAGAAAAGACATGTTATAGTCAATAGTTCTCTGATGTGTAATTAATGTGAAGACTATGGTGTGCATGTATTTTTAGATACGTGGGGTCACCAGAAAACATCATTCATTAGAACGTTGGAAAAACAACATGTGGAATAAAGGCCTATATGATTAATAGATGATGGTGTGTAGCAAAACACAGTGTGGAGCTACAGGAGTGGTTAAAGTTCAAGCTACATAGTGGGAGGAGAGTGCAGTATATAAAAGTGTGCTCCTTGCAAAGGTTGTTTCACTTCGTCCCAGGACGAGCTCAGTTTTTGTATGCTGTTTGAATGCTGCAATAAATCAGTCACAGTTGACTTAAGTTGTTTATTGCAAAGTTATTAATCAGTATGTAGGACAGCCTTACCTCATCCTGCCAGGCCAGGTGAAGACATTTCTCCCTCAAAAGGCTTTTTAAATTTTTAAACACTTAATGGTTAAAGTAATGATCTCTTTTTGGTCTGATTTGCTGTGATGCAATGGTGCAAACATTCGCAATAACTTGAATGTGATAGAGCTGTGGCCGCATCACGAGCCTCACTGTGCAATAGAAGCTCCAATTTAGAATAATGAATCAAATGACTGCAGTATGTCTTATACTGAAGGAGTCACATGTTTTAATGAATCACAATGATTTACTGCCCACAGACAGTTGTCCACATTTTTATGGTTTAGGCAATAACAACTTATTTGACTGTTCGACAATGGTCAAAATATTCTTCAAGTTGCACCTGTGTTTCCTCCTGCTCAACATTTTGTAAATGAGGATGAGCATTCATACCAAAATCCAATTCACACATCAGTACAAAAGTGTTACTGACAATAGAGATTTCCGCTGCAAGCGACTGACAGCCAAAACCTAACAAGCAACAACACATGAGTGAACTGAGAAACAATGAAACACTGCACCAGAGGGAACTGTAAAGACACACAAATCTGCAACAAGTCCCTTTATTCCACTGAATAAAAGTGCTTTATTGCAATTATTTATTTATATTTTAAACCTTAATTTGATTTGTTTGTTTATTTCCTCTCTCCTCACTGTGTGGGTTTTGTTTCCTGCTTGCTTCTTCTTCAGCTACACGTTCAGCACGTTTGGAACGAAGACTCCTAATGTCTGAATTTTAGCTTTAATACATTGTGTTGTCTAACTAACAACCTGCTGCCCAGGCTTGTTTCCTGCCTTCAGCCTAGTGCATGCTGGGATGGGCAGTTCAACAGAACTTTAATAGTAATAATAATAATAATACTTATGTGAATATGCTTACTTCTGTGTCTCTGCATTGGACCGTCTCCTTTGTCTTGTCATACAAACCTGTTTACATTCATCTGTTAATTCTGACAGTTGCTGTTTCTTATGTTGACAGAAAGCCCAAAGCTAATATTTCAGACTTCACACCTCCTTCTTATGAGAAGTGTAAATGCAACTGAAACTATTGCTCAAGGCTGACTGCTTTTCCCAGTGGGTCCCTGAAAAATATTAGAATCTCATTCACATCAAGCTCATTTTCAAATTCTTTTCATCCCCTCATTGAGCCCCATCAGCTTTCAGTGTCAGTGAAGCCTGATGGCAGATAGACAGATGGACACCTCCATCCATATTCATTCACAGGATACCTCATGTCTCTCTCTCAAAGATCTGTCTGTCAGCAAGCAGCATGTGTCAGTGAGTCAATGAAAAGGTGTCAGAGAGAAGAAAAAGGACTGTTTGAACATCTGAACATGAGGTGCTAGTCTAAAATAGTCACTGAAGGAGATAAATTGAGGGATATTAGCAACTGGGGCGTCAAAATGGCCGACAGGTGGATAGCAACAGACAGGAAATCACTCTGTTCCAGATTTACAAATCTTGTGGTTTTGATAAATAGATGGATACCTGACAGCTCATTTCTGTCCTAACTCTTGCTCTTTTTGTTTATTATATGTATGTATGTATGTATATGTATGTAACTACAACACAGCATCGTAGCAGCTTAGCAGTGAGTACATCTGAGAGGAAAACACCAGTTCATGTACAGTAAAGACTCATCAAACTTGTCTTTTTGTTTGTATAGGAGACACGTCATTATTTGGTTTAGGGAGCTTTTCCTGCATATTATTTCCATGTCAGTGATGGGTCATGTTGCATCACAGTAGATGCAATGCTGGAAGGTATTCCACTGTGAGAAGAGTAAACAAAATTGTAGAAGTTTTTCATTCTGTGGGAGGCATATTCATGTATGTTAATTAATAAATTGCCATGGGATTGATGGTAGTAAGAAATCTCATTGTGAAATTACAGTCAGTCAGCACTAACATTATAATGTTGTCAAACAGTCAAGTGCTAATTCTACGGTGTGTTTCTAAGCTCATGTGGTCCACTGATTCACAGTGAATGGTAGATAAAGAACATAACCAAAAGTATGACCTTCTTTACCTTTGGGCTGGGACTGTTTTTCATTTTTAATGGAACATACTGTGCCGTGATATTTTAGATATGTGTGTTTCGAGAAGCTCTGTTTAAAAGTGACTTCATTGTTACATCCACTCACACACCCCATTTCCAATATTCTCTAAGAGGCCTGTTCAAGTTTATTTTTATATTACTTTTCGTACACAACAAAAATTCAAGATGCTTCATATCCACAAAAAAAAAAAAAATTCAGTTCAATTTACAAAAGTTAAAAGTCAATTGTGAATCTTGCCTCATGTTGCTTTGTATACGACATAACACCCTGTTCTTAGACAGTTCACTGAAATAACAAAAAACCCCTAAAGAAAAACAGGCCACATGTGAAGTTAAACTAACCTGGACAAAAGATTTAAGGACACTACTTGGATGTAGTAATTAAACAATTTGACCTAACAGGAAAGTTGCCATGAATCAAACTTTCAAACAACTTCACCTGGATGCCAGGAACCGTCACAGACTTTCCCAGAGAACAAAACATAAAACACTGGATAGAGTTTGTCCAAAATTTTCATGGCACTTTACAACCTGCCATGTACTGGTAGGTTTTCCCTCAAATATAGTGCTATTGTATGTATACGTCAGTAGTATGTAAGCTGTTAAAAACACAAGTAGTTTACAAGGTATTGTTGGGAAAGGTTTTCACTTCAATATTCAGTTTATTATTGACCATCTCGAAGTAAAACAACCGATTTTTACAGTAGTCTACAGAATTATTTACTTAAAATTACTTTTCTGTTCAACTCTATTGTTTTCCTTCTTAGATTATTAGGGGGGATATAGCTTGTTGTTTTAATTTTTTACTCAGTATCATTTATTCAATCCCATAATCTCACATAATCCCACATGTTCAGATGTTCACATAGCAGTAGCTTTCTTGCTAATTTAATGATGTATCAAGAAAATCATTTTGTCCTTCCTTCTGTACACTGACTGCGTTTTAGACACAGATATTTCATTTAGGACGATGATTTATTGAGCATGTGCTGTTATACATGAGAATATTTTTGATTGTTTAACACAAGATTCTTGCCAAGTTATTGGTTGTTATTACCTGTTAGTGTTTTTTATTTGTTTGTGGCCAAGTGAATACATTTCATTCACTTCGTGATATTTCACTCTTCGTTAAGTTTGTTGGAATTACTAGACATTTGCTGTGCCATTATACAGGAAATGTACTTACACTAATTTATCTCTCTTTCCCTAATCAGTTTTAAAACTGGCTGCATAAAATGTAGCAGACTGGGTTGTTTTACTCAGTAATGGGCCAGTGTTTGTGCATCCGGAGCCATTCTCTGCTTGGGTTTTGAGTCATCATTGGCTTTTGCAAAAAGAGAAGCATGTTGTCAGGTTCAACTGGAGATTACCAATCCTCCCATGTCTGCCGAGAAAAGGTCAGTTGTGCGCTAAACAAAAATCAGTATGATGCTGGTAATAAGACTTAGTTGGTGTTTGTAGGTATTTATTTAAATAAGTAGGGCCAATGAAGGATAAATAACAATTCAAAGAGAGTCACAGGAAGCCTGCCATGGTTAATACACAGCTTCAGTGGATAATTTGACTGAACTGAATTTGTAATGTCCGTACAAACTCGTGCAGTGCAGCTAAACAATGTTCATTTAAAATTCTAGTGAATACCCAGAAGCTTCTAAAAATACAGAGCACATCAGGCTGAATTTTGGATACATGTTTAGAAAATTATGCACAGAACATTTTAAATATGTCCATTTTATGTTGTTGTGCTCTAGTAAAATCTTGGGATTTAAGTTGTGATGACACAAAAAGCAATGTTTGTATAGCACTTTTTATACACAGAGGCATTTCTGTT
>OMLM01004394.1:64217-85389 GCA_900302695.1 Helostoma temminkii | reverse complement strand
TAAATAAAAAATCTGTGTTTTGTTCGAGTTTATAAGACTTCAATAGCCTCCTCCTTTCTACCTGAAGGTTAGTGGATCAAGGCTATGTTAGCCCATCCTAGCATGACACACATTGCATTGTGGGTAATATAAAAGGTAAATAATTACTACTCAGGTTAGTTAAGCAGGTTCTTAAATAAGACTAAAGGCAAATGGGATTATAGCCAAAATAATTTAGAACAACTTGAAGTGTAATTTTTAACTCAGTTGTGATTGGTCATTCAGCGGTCAGTCAGGGACACCTGCTGTGATTGGCGGTAGGTGAGGAAGAGGCGGGCAATACGGAAAGACGGTGGAAAAACGTGGTCTGCGTCGGAGAAATGTTCAAGTACACACAAGGATAAAATATTTTCGGACAGAGCTTTGTGAGTTATTCAGTATAATGTTTGGAGCATGTGTTTACGTAAGAGAGACAGACAACTGTAAAGTCCTGTGACTGTTAGCCGCTAAGCTAGCAGCGGACGAAGCGCTGCTAATGGCTAAGCTACATTCAGCTAATTGACTGTAGTAACGTGGCTAGCAACGGTTCTTCAGCCTTTGCATCACTATGCACATGTGAACCAGTCGCTTGGAGATGGCACCGACGCTGGAAACAAAGTCACATAGACACCACAGTGACCGGGAAGCTGTGTGAAAGGTCACATCACGCCATTGGTGACCGGACGAGGATCTCAGGGGCGTCTCCCTAGCGCCGACACACACCTGTAAGTAAACTTCACTGTCTGTGTAAATGACGAGGAGTAAGAGCGACATTGTTTTTGTTTATGGTCTTAAAGCCAGATAATGGAGGTTAATGCAAGGCTCAACCCTCATTTGTACTTGTGCATTTGTTCACTAGCTGAAGCTGCGACTGACATTGTTGTGTTGAAGTCTTATCACAATCTAGTTTCCACTTCTATTTACACACCAGGAAGATGCTCATGGTAATGTTAGCTAACTTTACTTTGCCTTAGCAGATGTCCACGTTTGTATCACAGCAGTGTACTACTGTGTACATAATGCCAAGTGTACTGTATAATTAAACAGTTGCTTAGTGGTTTAATTTGGCTGTCAAGGTCTCACAGTAAGTGAGTTGCACTACAACTCTGAAACCAAGCTGAATACTAGCTGTAGCATGGGTCTGTCCTGAGCATAAGTGAGGAGGAGCTATATCTGGGGATGAAGGGGCTCTGATGACCTCTGCTCTCTCCGCTTCTGAGTCATCATCAGCTGTGCTGAAATCCAATTGAAAGCGAACAGAAAACAATTATTTAGATGAAATTATAACTGAATATGAATCAGCTTGTAGAGGTAAACTCACAAGACACTAATATGGATGGGGATGTGCATCACTTATGAAATTGCTCTCACATATGCATGAAAGTAAAATCCATTCCAGTCAGGTGTGATGCACATCCCCACTTGAGCAGTTCGCAATTGCTTGCTGAGGTCCTGCTAAAAACCAATGCTTTCACTAAACCGGAGTCTGTCACAGTATGACACTGAAAACAGATACGTATAAGCACTGAACGCTGTGGGTGCAGCATCCACATTTTCTAAGACATTATGCAGTAATTTCCCACAGAGTAATGCAGTTTTGCACAGAAACTGTTCTTCTCATTTTACAGGATCCGTCGATTCAAGAGAAGGAATCTCTTCCAAGATGAAAATTTGGCCTGACAGATACATGTGCATTTATAGCAGCAGGGTTGAGGCGGTTGAGCTAACTTTATGAGATTCCCTTATAGTTCTGGCGTCTTTTATACCCAGTCGCAGTACCATTTAGAGTTTATATCATCTTTGTCATTCTGATATTCCGGTTTCGATTTTAAATGATTTGATTCATGAATGGCACAAAAATGAATTCCTCATCATCAGTAGCCTCAGATATGAGTTCCTTTGCAGAGCTATTAAAACTCCCCAGTGTAATAAAAAGCTGCTCAACACTAAACCTGTCACCCAGGTCCCGCACCCTCATGTTACTGTGAAAATAAGTAGTAGCGATGAACATTAATCATTTTCTCTGGGGACCTTGTGTACTTTATTGAAAGCATTTGAAAAGCAATAATAAAAAAAAACACATTTGTAGACATTTTGACACCAGAACACACATAATAGCGGAAAAATCACAGAGTCAGTGTTGAAATGCTTTCATTTGTAATGGTGTCATTTAGGAGTTTTAGTAGCTTGGCTTGAAGTATCAGCAGCAAGACTGGAGGGAACACTTACCTTCATATCAGTTAGCAGTGTTTATTTGTGTTTTTAGGTTATTCAAAAAGACCAAGCATCCTGATGTCACAGGAAATAACTGTCTCGGTTCTGTGTGGTGGTTCACCACTTGGATGGGGGATCTCCCTCCAGCTCTGCTTCCATAAATAAGTATGAAATTTTAATGAGATTCAGTTGACAAACCTCGGTCTCGTCCATGAAATGTTAATGTCTGTGCGGGATAATGTGAGGCCGCGGAAAAACACGTTAGTGTGTGAGACAAAAAAAAAACATCTCCAAAGATGGCGCTGAGTCAAAGACAGATCTGGGACATTTAAGTCATTGTGAAGAAGAGTCGGTTTAGTCGAGCACTGCTGCAGTGAGTCTCTGAGAAACACACAAACACACTAACAATAACAAGTACACTGAAGTCAGAATAGTCTGGCTCATTTCTGAGATATACCTGGATTCTGTCTAAAGACATAGTCGCTTCATCTACACACACACACACACACACACACACAGACACAGACTTAAACAGGATCAAATAATGTTTTTCCTTTTGCTTCTTTTTAATATGAGCTCCGCTGTAGTGCTGCTTGTTTATATGCTGCTGGCTGTAGAACCATAAAACCTACTGTTGTTTGGGCATATTTGAGATTTCTGTATTAATTGACCATTAATGTACAACTTAGAAGTGTTGGTGGGTGTTTGGGAAAACAATACCTCAAAACTTTGTTGTTTGATAGTGAAATGACCACATTTCAGTCTGGTAAATTTGCTTTTGTTCAAAATGCTAAACCGTCTGATGTGACTGTGGAAGTCCATAACCAGCCATCTGTTTTGAGCTTCAACTCACACTAAATAAGCTGTCATGTACACCATCTCACGTGAGCTGCTGTTGCCTTGCTCACAGCTGCTGCTAGTTTAAGTGTTTGTGCAAAGGCCTTTAAGTCTCGCAGAAACTGTTTTTTCAGCTGTGAAGAAAATCTAACTTTGCCTTTTCCAAAGTCAAAAACATGATGGTGCTGCTCCAACTGTACATGGGTGGGCAGGGAAATCAGGAGTGGGTACAAAATGTACCAAGTGATTATCCTATCTATCTAAACATTAATAAGTAATATACTTCAGTACTTGTGTTTGCATTGCACTACAGTGCACAAGTTAACTTTTTTTTACATTCTAGAAGATTAGAAATGAGAAAAAAGTTAAAGTTTTTAGTTACGCTCGTGACATGTTTTAAAGGTGATGTTGTTCTGTCAGTGACTCCTGTAATTGAATTCCCATCAGCCTCACTCTTACTTTGTGTTTAGTGCTAATTAGCAAATGTGAGCACGACAACACGCTAATATAAGACGCCAAACAAGGTAAACATAATTATATTAAATGCAAAATACTCAAGTAATTTGGTTAATTAGCGTAATGTGTCAGATCTTACTTCTGCTGTATTCAGCCTGCTGTTTCAGATACAAAACTTTGACCAGTTATTTTCACATGATTTAGTGGGATGAGCACAGTGTGTCATGTTCCAGACCTCCTCTCTGACTGTCATTAAAGATACCACTGTGCCTAAAATGCTTCTCAGATCAACTGGTTGTTTTTGCATTATGTTGCTTTAGTTTTTTCTATATTTAACCTTTTTTCCCCATGAGATTTAGATTTCAGAGCTTCTTTTCTGTGCGACCTTATTTATTCATGTAAATTGAGTTGTGAACTGCTTAAACAAAGCTCCCAGCACTCTGGATGCCCAGTATACTTTTGTTTAAACTAATAAAATGTAGTTGCCCAACAATTCATGCTAAAGTTTGGCATTATCATATGATATGTTAATTGCAAATATCATTTAAGGCTTGAAGCTAAACAAGTTGCTTCTATATCATCATAGCCCACAGCTACACCCATTACTCCACCTATTATAGCATTTAGTGTTGTCACTAGTCTGGCCATTAATTCCCAGACATCAGTGTCACTGTATCACAATATCACCTTTATTAGTGACTCGTTATATTTAGAGTTCTGTAAAACAGACTGAAAGTGCAAATCAGTTCCACAGCAGTGAAGTGAAACCCGAGAAAATAACAGTAGAAATGTGAGATACAACATAACAGGGTTATTATCTTGATCCCCTTGTTTGTTTTCCTCCTGTCTCTTCCAGTCTTGTGAAGTCAGCAGTGAGTCTAATCTCTATATAAAGTGGGTGACTGGTCCACTTGAAAAGAAAATGACCTACATTTTCCCAGAGCTGAACAAGTGTTGATCCTCACCTTAACCGATAAGAAACAGTTTGCCTCGGATGAAGATGAGATGGTTCCCCTGGTGTCCCTATTGTGTCGCTTTTCTTTTGGACTGAGAGTGTGATCACTATGTGTGATACTCATTTATTGTGTGTATGTGTCAGTATTTGCATGGGTGCTCACCAGGGTATGGAGGACAAAGCAGGTGGGGGTGTAGGGCCAAGCACATTTAGAGTTTGAGAGCCGGGAAGAGTCAAAGGATTCGATTAAAGTTAAGTCTAAGGTAAAAACTTTAAATTGCAACAATCCCCCAAGAAATGAAAATGTGCATGAAATTTGCTCCCTCATTGCCGTGAACACAGACTGTTTATCTACTGTTTCTGATGTGTGTATGTACTTCCACTGTGCCTGTTTAACTTCCCTTGCTAGCTTGTGGTCACTTGGATGATCTGTAGGTCTGCCCGAATCTTACATTAACCTTTTGCTACATCTGCCTATCTGCTACTTATAAATGTGTTTTAATACACACAATATGACGGTTGTAATGGGGACTATCAATTATGCTGTGTGTTATGATTCAAGCCAATATTTTTTTTTTATTTTCGAACAAACTGGTACTAAAAGTGTGTTGAATTTGCTGTTAGTAAGGCTGTGTCATATGATAGCATCCGTGATATATTGGGGATAATGATAAGAATGAGTCATTCTGATATTACCAATATAATAATGTGATGAAGTGCTTTAATACCTGCTGTAATGGGGACATCATGTATACAAACACTAATATGGCAGGCTGAGGAAGAAATAGAGAGCTTCCTCTGTAATTTGTTCAGCAAGAAATCAGATTTGAAGTCAATTAAGCAAAGGGCTTTCGATTCTGAAGAATTTGATTAACATATTTAGCAGTGGGTCTCTGTTCAATAAATGAAGTAAAGTCTGGACCGAACCGATGAGCGGTGGCATTTTGCTTAATGAAGGTTATGATGCCAACTCAAACTGCTGCGC
This sequence comes from Helostoma temminkii, assembly GCA_900302695.1. Classification (NCBI taxonomy): domain Eukaryota; kingdom Metazoa; phylum Chordata; class Actinopteri; order Anabantiformes; family Helostomatidae; genus Helostoma; species Helostoma temminkii. Next base: position 79,924 of record OMLM01004394.1, on the reverse strand, counting down.
AAATAGGGATTCAGGCAAATGATTAAAAAATTGCCTAGATTTAACGTGTATCATTCATGTTCTGTTTATTAGATGCTTAATTGGCTTTATTTTAATATTTGATGTGGTGAGGTTTATTTTTTAATCACTTGTTTGTATTTGCACAAACAGTGATACTCCCTTGGGGCCAAAAAGATACTGTTGGATGGGACTGTTTTCATATTGTCATTATATTCTAGGCATGTGCATTTTCATAAAAGGGGCTCTGTGTATGTTTTTCACTCAGACTAGGTGCACAGTAGACTTTAGCCTGCATGCAAACACGGGCAACCTGACAGTTTTTCAGTATAGCCAGATAGCTAATCCAGATGCAGCTTGTGTGTGATCACAACCATTGACTGTGACTGAAGGCAGTAATTGTCCATAGCTAACAAGCTATTGATGTACACTGACTGACCACGTTGCTCAATCATATCTGCTATTATACCTCACAGAATATGTCTGGTGCTCACAATTAAGTCTGGGAGTGGGAGTAAAACGGGAAAGACTATATTTGTTACCAATAGGCCCAGTAGGCAGCTGCTGTTTTGTAGCTTTACTGTAATTTTATTCATCTATATTTGGTTATTTGCTTGTATAACTGCTACTTACATAATTTTACACATGAGCTAAATGTGTCTGTTTGTTGGAGAAGAAAAGGACTGTGATTCAGATAAAAGCCAGGTGTGTGTCAGAAATAGAAACCAGAGCTGCTCAGACATGATTGGTTTGCAGCTGTTTCCTGTCTCTCTCCTTACATCTGCTTCTCACTCGCCTCCCCTCATCATCCTTTCTCCCTCTATTTCGTCATCACCTTCCTTTTACTCTGCCTTTAACCCCCCTGCTCACAATTAATTATTTCAAGTTGCTACGTTATTTATCTCCATATTTACACGTCATATTTTAGAGTTTCTCAAATCCAAGTGCAAAGTCTGACCGACTTTGTGTTCTATATTAAAATATCATGGCTCCAATTCACAAGTCATGTCAGATACAGTCAGAGCTGTGGGCACTGCAACATTTGTTCTCGGTGAATTCTGCTCATGTCCTTGTACAGTATACGTCACCGGGCCTACATTTCCTCTTGTTTGATAAAAGATTTAGATGCATCCTTTGTTTTATTAAAGCATAACAGCAGTGGAAGTCAGATTCCAGGGATCTCAACATTATTTCCTGAGAAAGTTGAGACTGAGTTTGCAATCTGTGTCTCAGAACCTGAAATGACCACAGATACTAACACGAAGCTACAACAGCAGGCTCACTGCTGGTCCATTATTCCTACTGATTTAATTACTGTGATCGGTGTGACCAACATAAAATAATTAGCACCGTGTTAACTATCTAGAGTCTATGTGAAATTGTTTGGTATGTGACAAGAAACTGCAAAGCTAATGACATTAAGTGTTCTCCATCCACTAGAACATGCAGAGTTTTCATTAACACATAAAGTAATCTTGAGGACAAACAGTGGCAATAAAAGTAAATCTGAAAATATTGCAGAATCTTTGTACATTTGGCAAAGGTGCAAAAGTTTATTCCTCGATAAAGGCAGAATGTGACAAAGCATAAAGGAAACAAATCAAACATTTCGTGCAGGAAGGCATATGACGAGAAGCTTCTTCTGCACTGACGAGACTTAAAATAGCAGCAGACAATCTGCTTAAATATCAGCTCTGTAGAGAACAATATTCAGCCTGTTCCTTAAATTAAATTATTAAATGAAACAAACAGAAATGCCATATTTCAAACGTGTTTTCTTCCTTTTTTTAAAATGCCGTCAGGTGCACTTTCAATTGTGTTGTCTTGCTGCAGCCTTTTTTCCTGAAATGGTTTTAGATCCCCAACAGGATAATTAGCACCTTCAACAGTTTGTCCTGATAAACTTATATTAAAGTTATTCTAACATTCCCAACAATTTCCCCAACTTTTGCAGAAATGTCTTGAAAAATTCAAATCCGAATGCAGACTAGAGTTAAATGGAAGTCTCTCTATTATGAGAACCATTTTATATTTAATATAAAGTTATATTTCAGAGGTCAGTGCAATACAGGGGTCTTCATTAAGCTGGAAAGTTTTTACAGGGAAAAACAAAGTCTTTAAAGAACACAGTCTCATTAGTCATTAATAGCTGTTGCCTCTCTGCTGGATTGTTATTTTTCACCATCAGCCAGTATGACATCCCCCGAGTCTTGGCAGTCGACATTGTGTTTTTCTGACTGGGTGAACAACCACCATTTTATGCATAAGACACACGAAAGACATGAGACATGTTTTGGCTATATCCTGACGTAACTCCCATCTATTGACTCTCTCTTGATTCTCTTTGATCTTTGAATTTACACCTGGATGTCTGCCTGAAAGGTGATAAATCCGAAGTGTATTTCATGTTGAGTTGCTCTTCACTAATGAACAAAACCGCATGCGGCTTCTTGAAAAGATCACAGTTTTATTGAATCCTGAGTGTGAAAGCGCTGTCTCCATCTCTGGCTCCTTGTGCTTTTATTTATTTTAGAATAAAATTTGGTGGCTTCCACTTTACATTAAATGTTAATCATTTTTAAGCAACGTTTATTTAGCACTCCTGGCCATTTATAAAGTGTTACTTCATATTTAAACTTTACAGTAAAGGTCAGAGTGAGCCTTAAGAAATAATTATGGTATGTTACCGACATTATTTTATTAGTTATACTTTAGACGACGATGACATGAATATTTTGGCCTGGTATGAAAGAGATTTATATGTAAGTTGAACAATCTGGCAAAAACTGCAAAGCATTGTAAACTGACACTTACTTCTGCTATAGAAGAGTCTACAGCCAGATGCTTATTTGGGCAATTAGTGGAGTACTGGACATCCAGAGATGCAGTCTTTAAGGAAGTCCCACCCACAATTACAGCATTTGCTCTGTAGTAAGATAGTTGGCTCTGGCCTCTGGCACAGATCTTTGGCAGCTTTGAGGCTGACTCGGCCCTAGCAGGCCTCATCTTCTTGATCCTCACAGAGCTGACATTTGGCACAGTGGTGACACCTCACCAGCTCAAAGGACAGTTCTCACATGAGCCTCCTCAATATTTCAAGTCCAGTGACATTTCATAAGATGAAGAGGAGTTTAGAATCCTGGCAAATGCTTTTCCTCTCATCTTAGGTAGCCGGGTTAGCCGAGCTGACAATCACCTGCGGGAAGGATGTGCAGACGCCCCACACACCCACACACCCACACACCCACACACACACACACACACACACACACACACACACACACACACACACAAAAGGCGCACATATATGGAAACAGCAGATGTGAGTGGATACACAGTTGCACACACAAGCTGGCGAATGGTGTAACCTTTTGGGAGCTCTATGATGCAAATGTCTCTTCTCCTCTATGCGAGTGTGTGTGTGTGTGTTCTTAAAGGGTAACTTGACCAATTTTTGCTTCTTATTGTTTTGGTTGGTATTAGACCTGTAACTTGGTTCCAAATTAGGATCCAATTTAAAATAGAAAGCTCTGTACCTACCTGTAGCAAAAACTGAATTTCGTTTTTGCTTGGGGTTGGGTTACACACAGACCCTTTGTTGTTGTCTCAGTGAAATTGTGGCATTTGGTCCCTTTGGTCATCTAGGGAAACTCTTGAAAGAACCCAAGTGCGACTTCTCATTTCAAACAAAGTCACTGAAAACCCTGCTGCAGCCACACGCCAGAAGGAGTCATGAATTGAAATCAATAAAGTTTAAACTACACCCAACCCTAGATCTAGTGTGGGGAATATATGTATACGGATGGTGTTAAACAAAATAATTTTTCAGTTCAAATGATATCACCTTGTTGCTCAAACTACAGAAGTTGGTAGATTCTTTAAGAAGATGTCATCAGGAGTTTCTCAGCTTGAAGCAAGGACATATTTCATAGCAAAGGCAGAAGTTTAATACCATTCTTTATATATGTTCTTCTCAAACCAGAACCATACAGTTAAAAACAGACAAAATTGGCCTTAAATGTCAGGATTCATGTTTTACTTATTTATATATTTTTTGCATTGTACACTCTTGGTTGTAAGTCTAATAACATGTCCTCTGCCAATGAATAATCGTCATTTAAATAGTCAGTACCATTTTCATGGCACATAATGTCATGTATTGTCATCTATTTGGTACATTGCACTTAGGTTGCTATGATGATGTCTGCCTATGTGTTGACCTGCATTATGATCTAATAATAACTTAAAGATAAGATGAGCACATTATATTTAGGAGTGCCATATTACAGTATGTAAACTGGAACATCAGTCTATATTATTTCCAGACTTTATTTGTCTGGTACCTTTTTTAATAAACACACACTAAGTAGGCTAACAGCAGTCCTTGATCATAAATTTAGCTTCTCTTCAAATGTTTAATTCATCTCCATAGAGAGGCCGTGGAGCTCCGTAAACTCTCGCCTTTCATTCCTTCAGCATTCTTGAGTTAACGAGAAACAACAAAGGAATTCCAGCAATCTTGTAGCGCTTTAAAGTCTGGGGCTGATACCAAAGTGAAGTGCATTAGGTGGTAATAAGACCAAGCTGGGGCTGGATCATGGCTGACACATTTCCCATCCCTGTGAGCTCCAACCATTTAATCGATTTCCATCTGTGTCTCCTATGTCGGCTCCACTCCAGCCAAAGCACCGGTGGTAAGCTGGGGTTTTTCTGGGGGGATGATAGACTTTGAAAATGCATAAAAGGATAGCGGAGATAGCTTCGACCTGTGCAGTTTGTATTTCCAGGTAAGCCTGGCGACTTAGTGGAAATGCACTGTAGCATACATGAGAGGAAGTGTTTAATTAGTGCAGCTCTTTTGTTTGTGAAGTGTCTGAGGTGATAATTTACTATAATTCTAACTATACTAGACTTGATGATAGATTTAATATGCCTACCTAAAAATAAAACTGAAATAAAATACAGACATAAAAGATATACAGTAAAGCAGAAAGCAATACACCTGTTGGCACAGTATACGTTTACTAATTGTTTTTCGTCTTTCGTTTTTCATTGTGACATGTAAATCAATCGAATTTGAAGTTTCCTTTATATTTTATATTATAATATTGACATACTTTATTGAGCTGCTTGGGGAACCGTGCAGTCAGAAAAACAGAGGTATTACCTATAAGTTTTCTCTGAATTGTGGACAGTTCTCTGAAAGTCTGTTACTACTGAAATTTCACCCCTCACATTAGCTTGTTGGGGTCAGGCAGGTTCCATTGTTGTTGTTGCACCAGGAGAGTGCAATAATGCATAATTCATTGCTTACCTGATGGACACAAAATCAAATTAAATCTCCAGGATTTCTCCAGCTGTGGTGTTTTTTTTCTTCGGTTAAAATGACATGTTGATTGTGGAAAAGTTGGTCATGAAGGACCCAACTCTTCTACCAATCTTATGTCAGTATACAATATAGTGGAGTGTGTGAGACTAAGACATGTCTCATTGTGTCCACCCACTCCCACCCCCAATTAAACAGACCTGTCATGACAGCCATACTAGCAATATTATAAATATAGTCCGTTGTGATTCCTAACCCAGTATTGGCCTAAGCCAAGCCATTTTTTTGAGTGTGTCTGTGTGGTAGCTTTGCTTTCAGTCCAGTCAATCAAAAAGTAATTAATACAATAAATGGATCATATAAAATTAATTTACCGATGATGGGAGGTAAAATAAATGCCTGTGATTGATTCATTATCCTTAAGTATTAAGGTAAATTGAACTGATTGACTATTTCTAAAATCCCCACCTTGCTGCATGCATAAATGCGTATGCTTTTGTGTAACAACCGTCACCTGCCCCCTCCCATTTTGATGAGTGATTACTTGGTGATAGCTGTGTGATTGCCTGGTGGCGATTCATAAGCAGTGAGACCTTTCCCTGTGCCTGGTTCTCATTAAATCTCTGAGGGAAGAGAAATACCTTCCCTCCCCTGATGTGTTATGTTTGATTCAGGGAGCTGAATACAGTCTGGTACAGTACAGTATGTGCTCGCTTAGCCCCCCATACACCTACATGTACAAACACCGTATACACACCTCCTCAATATCAGTTTAATAAGAAAGACTTTCCATTGAGACTTAAAGGGCTTTCATCATGCCTTCATAAAGGGAATATATGAGTTTTTACCAAATCCGCACCACTGATGTCCTCTTTTATCTCTGTCCAGTGATATGAACAAGACGGGTGTCTAACATTTTCTCCAACTTGGTCTAATAAAATACACTCCCAGTCAAAAGTTTGGCCACACATAGGAATTACCATGTGTTTTATGGAAATACAGGTCTTCAGCTGTGCAATTGCAAAAGGGTTTTCCAATGATCAGTTCTATTTTTAAATGAATAAACTTGCATTTGCTATTATATGCCTCTGTACATTTATGTAAATATTCCTTTATAAAAGAAAAAGCAGTTTGCAGCTATATTAGTCAATTACAGTGTTAAAAATGTCTACTCTTGATGTTACAAAATCTGCTTTTCCTTCAAAACACGGTCAAGTCTATGTGTGTCCAAATTCTGACATTTTGATTAGTACATTCTGAAAGGGTCACCTGGTGAAGCTGCCCTCTCCAGTTAAAAAAATATTTGCTGAGTAAATGTGTGTCAGCATCACTCTGCTTAAAATCCATTCAGTGCAGCTGGCCAACTCAGTTCAGCTGCTGTTTACTGGATGTTGCCCGTCCTTGCTCACAGTGAGCAGGTGAAATGAATGATGAATGAACAGGGTGTAAAAAAAATGTTAAAATGTGAAACTTGTGAAATCTGTAGCTCATAATTATTTCTGACCCATACTTTTACTGTTTTGTGTGTTTGGTTAGACATGCAGCTGCTTTCAGTCGGCTGGGGATATAGTAGCTGTTCCCCACAGCGTATCCACAGATCCTAATCATCCCTGACCAAGGGCATTTCACATTATCTTGTGAACTTTTGCCTTTGGACAACATAAAGAAAAGCCATTGCAGCAGAGTCATTGCTTTTCAATGCAGCAATAAAACACTAACATTGCGTAAAAGTGACAAACTGCAGTTTAAGCTATTCTGGACCATTTCTTAGTTGGCACCTTTAATGTTCTGGAGTATCCACTGTTAGCCTAACAGCTGCCTAGAGCCAAGCTGTACAACATGAGATTGTGTTACTTTTAGACAGAGCCAGGCCAGCTGTTTCCTGATTTTTAGCCTTTATACAAAGCTAAACTAACCAGTTGCTATTTCTTGCTAAATATTTATATGAGTTGTAGTAATCTTCACATCTAACTCTTGGACAGAAAGTGAATAAATAGTTCCCAAATTGTTAAGCACTGTGACATGTTTGCCCTCATAGTTCAACTTTCCATAGTGAAACCTAAATCAGTTTAGGCAGATTTGCCCCAGTTTATCTTTGGTATGTGACACGAAATTTGTCAAACCAGGCGGTACTCGCATCCTGTGTGTCTTCTGGTCTTGTATGTGCCAGATGAAAGGCTGTCAAATCCTACAGTTTTTTTAATGTGTGATAGGGTTCAGCAGTAAACATCACTTGTGTTTGAAGGACTAAAGTTCCCCAGTAGTTGGGTTATTACAGCTGATGTACCTCTAAGCACTGCAGATGGCTCACTGCAGCTTGTCCTTGTGAGGAGTGAGGAGCTGCTGAAATGTACAGATGTGGGTCATAGTATTCTCAAATAATTTTTAGACTGTGCCTCTTTCTTCTTGGAAGGACCAGATGGCTGCTGTTGGCCACATGCAGTATGCAGTTTTAGTTATTTAAACATTTCTTGGAGGCAGAAATTGACTCATTGGTTGAGTTAAAGTCCACTGGGATGAACCAAAGAACATTTTGTGTCATCAGACTGATACCAAGTTAAAATGATGATAGAATATCATTGCTATGTGTATTGATTTATATAAATATAATAACAATACTTTTCATGTAATCCTTGTACTCTTGATCTTATAATGAGGCATATGTACATGGGGTGTACACACAAAAACATTACTGAGAAATCACCGGTTAGCATGCTGTCAACATATAAAGGATATAAGCAAAAAGTACTGCGCTATTAAGCTTATAGGTTCAATATGCAAACACCAGTTTTCACCAGATTTGTTGGGCAGTGCTGGATAAAGCTTGACTTATGTTCCATGGTTGTTATTTTTACCTCATGATTGATATTGAAACCTGGCACACTGCTTGCGTAACACAACAGTAAACTGAAAACAGAAGAGCTGAAGTTAGGGAGTGTCTCAAAATTGCAGGCTATAAAAGTTTACATGGCGTTGTTTTCCTTCGGAACATCTTCCCATTAAATGCAGAACCACTCTTATTTTCTATAAATTATTCAATATAGCCCAATGAACCTTTATGGCCAGTTTTAATATTTATTATTTATATCTGCCAAGAAAAAGAAAAGTTGCGCTGTACCACCCAGTTCACTAGAGGCTTTTTCCACATAAAACATCCTGTTGTGTTGCTGGTATTCAGATTTCACTCGGCTATTTTTCTACCTTTATATCTCTTTTTAACTGCCAACGAATATGACAAAGCTGTGAAATGGAGTGAGCTCGGGTTTGCCCTGACATTTTACACAAACTTACATAAATCCATTGTCTAACAAATTCAATGAAACTGTTGCATTAAAACTTGGTCTAGAAAGCTTCCTATTTAAATCAATGAAATCCTTTAGCTCTGTCTCTGTATTTTGGTGCATCTCTTTCTGTTCTGTTCTGTTCTGTTCTGTGTGCATGCACTTGCATCTAGACAACTTGTAGTAGCCAATGTGTGGTGCAGCACCATGCAGGCTGATGAGTGCTGGAATAGACAGCAGTGAGAGGTTTCTTCCCAAGTGGAGCTGGCACAGTCACATACATAAAGATTAGTTGCCACAGCTCTACAAAATGCATCTACATCTTTATGACTTCAGATTTGGTGCTGAGTGCTCTGTCTTTTGCAATAGTTATTGTATTTATGTACTTATTGTATATCATGTCAGAATGACCCAGGATTATTTTATTACTTAAAAAAAACTAAAAATAAATTGAAACCAACATCAGTCAACTCACTTCCAAGTTTATACTTCAGTCACTCTGTGGCACAAAAAGAAGCTTTTGGGAGCCTTCAAAAGAGCTGTGTGGCCTACTTGTGTGAGTGCCACTATTATCACATTTTCTTTGCCTTGAAAAACTCTTGAGTTTTTCATCTGCAGTATGAATCAGCATTCTGTCAGTCAGGTCATCAGTAAACACCAGTGACACAGTTCCACTGGCAGCCATACATGCCTGTGCGATAACACTGCCTCCACCATTGTGCTCTGGTTCCTTCTCCATATTTTTATGGAGCAGGAAATTGCATTTTAGTGGCATTTCAGTTATTTGCTGTTACCAGTGTTTTGCACCTTATTTGAAGCAACTCTGTTTACATTCACAAAACCATGTTGACTGTTGACAATGACATGTCTACCTCCTCAAGAGTGTTCTTGACATTGTGAAAGGCTCTTTGTTCACCATGGACAGAGTTCTGTGGTCATTCACTGTAGTTTTTTTCAATGGTCTTTCAGGCCATTTGCTGTCGCTGAGCTGCCTATTGATTCCTTCTTTTTAACTGTTTTAATTGGTCATTTTTGTGTGTGTGTGTGTGTGTGTGTGTGAGAGAGAAAATGTCTAATTGCTGAATGGTTGATGTCACACTTTTGTATAACTCTTTGAATTAAAGCTAAAAGTCTGGATTTCATTCACATCTTGAGTGTTTCATTTTTAAAGTCGGTGTGGTGGTTTACAGAGGACAAATTTCAAATAGCATCTTCATTCCATTACTTATGAACCCAACCGTAGCTATGTGCTTTTGTGTAGTTCTTTTGTGGTTTCTCTGTTACTCTGACTCTGAGTGAGATAGCAGCTTCAGAAGTCTTCAGATTGTAGAGTTGCAAAGTTGGAAAGAAAATTTACATATATTGTTTTGTAGTTGATGTAAATGACTTTTACTTGAAAAACTTGCACGGCAGGCAGGATAGGGAGCCCAGGTCAAGCGAGATATTGTTCAAGTTGATGTCTGTGGTTGTTACTCGTACACCAGGCACCTGTAGTAGTGAGAGCTCTGCATGTTTCCTAAATTAATCAAAGGATGTCTTCTCAACATGAATTTTTCTTCTCGGGTCTTAGCAACTGTTTTCCGAATTCTGTTATTTTATCTCACTGGCATATAAGCATTTTTATAATAATGAATTCATAATTCGTTCTGGACAATATGTGTTGCTACAATGTCACATTACACTGTAAAACATGTTCTAACACCAAAAAGGAAAAGAGAAAGTTAATTTGAATTTTTTTTTATTAATTTCCATGTGCAAAATTAATTGGTAAAATGCTCTTGTGAACATTCACACATGTGCTTTTTTGGGAAGAATAAGCATCAAGCCCCTTTTTATTTTATGGCAAGAGTTTACAGGATATTTTAAATGCAGTAAACATAATGATGCAGTTGTTTAACGATGTGTTTGTGATGAAGTTACGTCAGGCCCATGGCTCTGAGACATGGCATACTGTACATGACTTTTAGAAAACAAGATGTGATTCATTATTTTACAACCCATTTATTTTGAAATTGAGACTGAAGACATGAGGCTAAACCCTGGGATAACTTCTGACAGTCCACTGAGTACTGGAGGCACTGCCAGTGCAGTGCTCCTTGGGCACTGAACATATGGGAGTTGAATGGTCAGCTGGGATATGTGCATCTGCATGTACACACGTGTGTGTGTTGCTGGGACTGACAATGCGTAATGCATTTGTCATGCCAGCCAGGCCAAGCGGGCATAAAAGCCCTCTCTTAATCAAAGCCCACAGGGTAATTTGGTAATACAGATGGGGCCTGTCATGTTTTTGTGAATAGCAAGATGAGGAGGATGAAGAATTCATATTGGCGTCAGTGGATTATCTGCTCTCTGTTAGAAGTAGAAAAGTGGGTTAATAGATAGATTAGTTAGGTCGAGAGATGTTGGTTGGAAAAAAAAAACCAAACCAAACCAAAAAAACAAACTGTCAAACTTTACATACAGTGCAGACAAATTGAAAATATATCCTGAATGTTCTCTTTTAAAACAGCATTATCATTACATATGCACCATCACACATGCATCTGCTGTGTATTATGTGGACATATGTCAGGTCAGGTTCCATCTGTATTGCACTATGAAACTCTCCTGATGTTTGTGTATAACATATCTTTCGCAGATTCAGAGTGTCATTGTGGACCTTGATTATCCACTTTGCTGTAAATTAAGGACATTTCCCTTCAGGTTGTCCCAGTTTCCAAATCCTGCAGGTCTTCTTAGCTTTAACAGATCAGCCTCTCACCCTGTGTTTCCTCCTCTGTGTTCTTTCACTTTTTACTTTCCACTGCAAATGGGTGTTGTGGGAGAGGCAGTAGCTCTTCCTCTCACCTAGGTTATCTCCAGGTTTTTCTGTCACATAATCCATTGATATGTAGATGAGTTGAACTGGGCTACATTGCCCAAATGTGTGAATCTGGTGTGGAGATGACCAATGAGTCCTGGGGTTTCCCAGTGCATGCTGGAATACATTGCGGTCCCAGTTTACTGTGAATGAACAATGGATGGACCATATGTATTTCCCTTTGATTTGTACATGATGAGTCTGTATTGTCCTGTTCATCTTCACTGCCAGATTCCCTGAAGAGGACAATGAGATTTGATTTTAAGCCTGAACTGGGGCTTGATGCCCATTAACAGTTCCAGACATTACTGAAAAGAAGATACTAACCAGGGACCAGAGAGAAACCAACAGGAAACCATGCAGTGACTTGAAAATGGTAGTCAACAGGAATGCTTTTTTTCTTTGTGTTGTCTTCAGACACAAGTGTGGCATAGGATCGGATTTCCAAGCTAACTGCTTTTTTGGATGGAAAGGGGGTGCTGGAGCCAATGAGAGGCAGGGTACACCTTGGACAGGTTACCAGTCTATCATAGGGCTCAAACCGTGGATTTGAACTTAGGTCCTTCTAGCTGTGAGGCAACAGTTCTAACTACTACACCACTGTGGTGCCCTCCTAGTGATCATGTTTAATAAATATAAATACCATGTCAACCCTATGGTGGTGCTGGAGGAAAGGTCGGGGCATCATTGAAGTCAGCATCCATTTCATCCATCCTTTGGTGACGATGAATGTCTGCAATAATTCATCCAGTAGATATCTCAACGAGAAAACATCTGTAGGCACAGTACAAGCTGAATTATAGACAAAAAAACTAATTAATTTCAAAAGTGCTACTGCATTGTTGCCCCTCATTGTCCAGTTGGTGCAGAACAGGCTGTTGGAACTGAATCATTGCCTTCCAGCAGGCCTTCATGAGAACTGTTTGCATCAGTGGACCAGCACAGCAGGTTCCTGGGGACACAACATGCATATGAACACGCAGACATGCATTTCTAGTTGTGTTACTGGTATCAACACAAAGTCTCGTGACTGAAGATGCTGACAATTAAACAATACAGAAAGTTATACGTGTCAGTGAACCATAAAGAATGAGGTGAATGATGATCAACATGTGATGACTAAGACATACAATTAAAAGTGTCTGTTTATTCCTCCTAGTTGATAGTGCTGCTTTCCAAATCCATATTTTTTCTTTTGTTTGTTTTTTATGAACTGTAGTGCTCAAGAGACTTTTATTAAACAGCATTTTTTCAGATTTTATTGTAATTTTATGGACTCTGACGTTTTTACAATCTGTGCATTGTAGTTGATACTTAATAAGGTATGAAAAGTAGCTCCTCAGTGCGACATTATGGAAATGACATTTACACATTGCAGTTTCTACTCTGAGAAACACTGAGTTATTACATTACCGAATGCAACTTGATTGTTGTCCTGGGAGACGTATGCACCTAAGCAGGTTCATATTGATTCCTATCCAAACAGATAAACTTAAGATGGATGAGTTACACTTGATTTTGGTATTTTTCCAAAAAGACTCCATTTCTCGCAGATTTCTGACAGCTCATATGCCCCTGGCAAAATTTCTAACCTTTGGCACCTAAAATGACAGTAAAAGGTGATTTGCCATCCTCACTTCAGCCAAACCAATTTACCCAGCAAGGGCGCAGATTCCAGACGTGTCCGATGTGCCGGTCACAGTTTTTTAAAATAATACAACCCTACTATTGCACCATCTCACAGGGATAGAAGCACAGGAGCTCTCACAACCGCTCTGTGATTAACCTCATAATGTATGTTGGTGCCAAAACAACACAACCTGCATTTACACCATTGTCGGAAACAGCATCTGCAGTTGTTGTGTTCAATAACACTCAAAGGTGGAAATTTGCGTTTGCGTGAGACAGAATGCATGTGTTTGTGTCAACGATGCTTTAAAAACATTACACAAATATATGGTGACATGTTTGTTCACTAACATCAAACGTTCTCTTGCAACGTTAATCTCAGTTGTTGCATTTAGGTCTTGTACCCTTCCACTTTTCTGTTACTCTAGTTTTTGCTTTTGTGAGCCAACTCAAATGTTGCCAAGCTGAATTTGCCAAGATCCTACATACTGCCTGGAAATGCTATTAATTGCCATGGTAACATTATAAGTGTTCCAGAAAGCACTATGATGTTTTTCTGATTTCTTTCTTCACTGGATTCATTTCCCCTTGTGAAGGTGACACTGTGAATGATGGGTATTGTTTTTAACTTCAGTATTGATTTGATTTTTGGCTGTGGATATGCTGCAGGTTCTGTTGCACGTTTCTGCAGGACAAATGATAAAACAGAATAATTACGTGTATAAATCTTAAATGTCCTAGATGCAATATGTGCAGCTACCATCACTCACTGTTCTTCCTTTTGGCTCTTGCAGTAAAACCAACAGTCATTGATGTGGGCATATATGTCAACAGTATTGGACCTGTGTCATCCATCGACATGGTGAGTTATTCTGCTTTTTTCCTCCAGTACCACATTTGAACACATTGGTCCATTGTCCCGCATTAGCGTCGTCTTACATGAGTGCTGCCATTTCTCACGCTGCATTTGGAGGTCATGTGGGCCGCCACAGATGTAACTGTGGCAGACGAAGCCAGGAAATACAGGTGTGGATGCTTTGTTCACATCCTGTAGATCAGCTCAGATTAAGCAAATGAGTGAGTCTGCAAAGCCTGCAGGAGCCATAGAAATTCTGCTATGAAAGCTTTCTGCTATCAAGGTAGACAGCAGTTTGTATCTCTGTGGAGAGAAGGCCTCCACTTGCAGTTACTTTGTTCCAGTTTATTCTTTATTTAGTAACTGGATCTTTTGCACCAGCATCAAAATTCCCAGAACAGTTTCACTCAAAAGAAAAGGTTTTGAAAGAAGCCTAGAACATAAATCGATGCATATTTCGTTATACAAGTCCTGATCAGACGCTATAAAAGATATGAAAAGCTGAAACTGAAAGCTTGATGAGCAGTAATGAGAAAATAGCTACTTGCAGACAACTGAACGCATAAGCAGTCTGTTGTTTGGCCTTGAGTGAAGTGCGGTAGACTAACTCAATGGAGGCTTTCATTATTTAAATTGCGAAGGGCCTGTTCAGATGCTGTCAATAGTTTCACATATGTTATTTATTTTCTGCTTGAAAAATTCCCTCTCAAGACATCCTAAATATATTGCTTTGCAAATAATAACTGAGCCAGGCATAATAATGAAAGTGTTGTATCTCTGCACTTACCAGATCTCCAGATGTTGTAGCAGTTGCCTGGCAACATTATTTCGAGAAATAAAAGCAATTTTGCACTTTTTACTGTTACTATTAGCACCATCCTGCAAGTTATAGTTTATATGATTATATTTAAGATTAAATCTGCACAATCAGAATTGAAGTAAAAAAAGTGAATTACTGGACTAATGTATACACTACCTGTCACTCCTGGATATTCTGTCTTTGCAATTTAGTGTAAATTGCCTGAAATTAATTTATTTTTGCGATGATGATTATGATTTAAAAAAAAAACCATTAGCAAAGAGGAAAACAAGCTTGTTTATTAAGTTAAGGTTGTGTGGTAGATGACCAGCTGTACACAACTGTCTCAGTCTTATAATTATAGGCCTGAGCACTATGCAGGCAATCAGCAGGGGGTATTTAAGATTCTTCCCAAAGTGCTATTGGGTAAATTAAATCCATGATGCAAAATTGTGTCTTTGTTTATGTATTCTGAACACCAACAGTAGCATTAGCAGTTATTCTGAGCTAGTCACTGTAGACAGTGTGAATGGTTGTATGCTCTTTTGACTATTTTTACTGTAACTTTAATCCTGAGCTTTGTTGTTAGCGCTCACGGCAATGACGAATATAAATACAGTGATGCCTTTGATTTCTTCATGATAAAAGCCTATCCATAATTCTTGAATATCTTTAATTTAAAGCAGCAGCACTCAGATGTTCAGAAATTTAATACAGCTCTGACAGAGTGCATAGAGAGTGACAAGTAAACAGAAAGGCTGATATTAGTGGGATAAAATTATACTGAGTTACATGCCAGATAATTTCCTGTGAATCTCTTGTGCGGATGAAGGAAACTAGACTCCAGCTTGAGAAAGGCAGCTGATGGACACCACTGATGAAAAGTTACTGAATGTAAATCCTCTGAGCAAGATTCATGTATTTATTGTTGTTTATATATGAACTGTAGGAATGTA
>OMLM01004394.1:12384-64197 GCA_900302695.1 Helostoma temminkii | reverse complement strand
TACGCCAAACCCTACTAGCTATTACTGAAGCATCAAAAATGGGTTTTGGTATCAGATTTAAAGGGATCTATCGTTGAAAGAAAAGTAAGTGAACTACTTGCAGTTTTCCAATTTGGTCATAAAATGTGATCTGATCTTCACTAAAGGCACATGTCATTAGAAAGTAGGAGTCTGAGCGCTGAGCCATTGGATGCAACATGGCTGAGAAGCAAAAGTTTGGATTTAGGGTTTGGTCATTTCCCTTCAGAAATGTCTAGTTATTTATTTTTTGTGTCTCACTGGTTTGAAGTGGGTGGAGCTCTGTTTAGAAGAGATAATGTTAAAGATTGTAAGCTGCAGGAGGAGTTTAGCACCACCCAGTGTGTTACATAATGATGTGTATATGAAACTCCAATAGTGAGTGGTGGGTTGCTGGAGCACTGTGGATATAAACTGACCTCTGGTCATTAACCTAAAACACGTAGTCACCATTTGTAAATAAAAACAGCTGTTTTAACAAGTACACCAACAAGTAGCTTTAAAAATGTAGCCTTTTTAAAAGAGAAAATCTTTCATGGTACTTTTGCATTGAATATGTTTTTTTTCAGATCACATACTTTGCATATATTTAAATACTTGAAGAGGGTCTGTAAATTTGGACAAGCACATAGAAACATGTACACTATCAGGGTAATGTAGTTGTGAAATAAAAAAAACTGCAGCCTGTAGTGGGTCAGTGGGGCATGACTGGGCTTGGCTCACTGTGGGAGTTCAAACTTTGTCTCAGTAGAACAGGATCCCGCTGTGACATCCCAGTTATTTTCCTCTGTGTAAGTACTGATTGGCTTCACCCTGTCAGGGCCGATGGACGCTGGTCACTGGATTGTG
Organism: Helostoma temminkii; assembly: GCA_900302695.1. Classification (NCBI taxonomy): domain Eukaryota; kingdom Metazoa; phylum Chordata; class Actinopteri; order Anabantiformes; family Helostomatidae; genus Helostoma; species Helostoma temminkii. The sequence goes on along the minus strand of OMLM01004394.1, from coordinate 63,330 downwards.
AATTCCCTGGCTGCCTCCGGGCTTGACTGGACAGGAATTACTGTAAAGTCACAACTCTTTTATCTCTCTCTCTCTCTCTGTCTGCGTCAAAGAGGAAACAACTGATTTCTTAAGTGTAGCTTGTTATGGCTTGACCTGGCCTTGTTTTTTTCTCTGCATTCACACTACAGTGCACTTTTCCTCCTACTTGAGTTCAATCTATCGTGTGTCCTGAGACCTTCTTTTAGCGTGTTCGCGCCCTCTGAATTTTTCATGTGTATTAGCCCAGTGTTTGTAACTTCCACATGAAAAACCAGGCCAAATGTCCAGGGTGTATTAGATTCATGATCCATATTGATCACACACACACACACACACACACACTGTGGCTGTCTCCAGTGCTATAATGTAGTCGGCAACCAAACTCCAGGAAGCTTCTCATCTTCCTTTGAACAAAACACATTATCTTTCCTCATTTGCTCTGATGGTAATGGGCACTGGCTGGGATGATGCAATGTCAAATGAAGCCGATAGTAATTTAGGACATACTGTGATGAATAGTGGAGTGATTAAATAGCATTAGCAGCATAAAAGTCAAGCAAAAGTGCTGGGCTTTTGTAGCTGGTGCCGGGAGAGTCAGATAACACAGCCTGTAAATTAACTGACAACGATGGACACACATTGACAACTGCACTATGTTATTGTCATCTATGCTTGAGCCAGTGAGTGGGTGGCATCTTGAATTACCCCTCTACTTCTGAGTATGCCATTACATGTATCAACCAAGCAAAGAAATTATTAGCGTCATCTTCTCCGTTCATGAAATACACTCATTACATCACAGCAAGAGGAAACTAAGCTTCCCCATTGATATCAGCAAACATATGTAGCAAATGTCAGGGCTTTCAGTGTGTGATTTGGCAAGGGAAGTAACATAAAATTGAAATATACTGAATGAGCTATAAAAATCACATCTTATTTCTAGAGCTGAAATAAATGATGGTTTTTCCTATTGAGGAATCTCTTAATTTGAATAATGTTTATCAAAAAACAATGAAAAACAGTAAAACAGTTTTTCTGTTCAGAATCCAAAGATATTCGGTTTACAGTGGCATATAGTATGAAGAAAGTAGCAAATCCACACATAAGAGATTCAGTTTTTTAATTTGTAAAATACGTAAAACAGTTCATGAGTTGCACAATGTTCCAATCACAAAACAAAAAACCCAGTGTTCCCTCCATGTTGTTACATTTGCAGTGCTTTTAACGTTGTGGTGAAACACAGAAGTCATCAATTCACAATTTTCTACCTTCAATCACAAGCAGAGAAAGGCTGAAATACAGGGACAACAGACAAGACAAATCTCACATTAGTGAGAGAGGCTGTTGCATTTAGATCCACATTAAGTGCTGAAAGAATCGAATTAGATTCAATAAGCATGGTTAGTGGTGATGTTAGTGTAGTTACAAAGTGATAGTAGAGTGGTTCTGCCTAACATTGTGCCAGGCAAGCAGACAATAAAGTCACTTTATTTTTATGAACAATGATTTTTTCTTCAAATTTCCAAATTTTTCATTCAGTGTTTTTGAAAACGGAAAATGTGCATTGAACCTGTGGATGGAAGCAAACTCAGTGTAGCTACAGACCTGGAGGTTCTCCTGTCCTTTCTATGCATATTAGCAAGGCAGCCAGTTCATATCTGTGATCCAGCACTTTCCCTACCAAGTAATGTTCTGGAGGAAACATAATTAAAAAAGACCAGCCATATTTTTCTTTTTGCAAACAAATCCCATGAAAAATGAAAAGATCAAAACCAACAATGATTCAGTGAATGGATCCTAAGTATTGTGCACATATTTAAATCCTGATGTAGCTTTTTTGCTCTGTGCCACAGAGCCCTTTTGTTGTCCAAAAATTATTAAAACACATCAGTGAAGCACAATGTTGCACTGGGTGATGTGTTTCCTCATCACACACATGCACACTGTGTTGTATTTTCATTTAATCCCACATACACCAACCATCTACCATAAATACTCACTAGAGCACCAAATGTGTTTTAGTCTGCATTCGAAAATAGTCCCCATTACAGATGAACTAGTATGAAAATATAATATCATGATTGTAGTAGCCAATGTTACCTTAGCTATCTGTGTTATTGTTCCAAGGTTCTGAAGATGTTTCAAAAGTAATGATACACATTCATCTGTGACAAATATTAACACTTATATAACTCAGGCATTAAACACAGGTGTACTATCAATAAGCTAATAAGCTAACAGGCTAAGAAGCACTTTTTTTGGTCGGTATTTTTTTGCGGTATTTGCAGAAAGTATCTGAACGAATGAAATGAAAGTGTCTGAACGAAAGCTGGTAGGAATTGATGAAAGTTACTTAGCAGAGTCTGCAGCCGTCAAGGTCCAGCATTTAAGGTAACAATTTTAGCTTTAAGGAGAGGTGTTTTTCAAAACATAGTTATCGACCACACTTTTTTAATGATATTTACAAAGTGAAATGGTGATACCAACCATTACCAGTAACCGTTTCATTTTCTCTGCTTACAAATTACTGAGCAATCTCACAATTAAAAGAGCATATACTGCAATCCACAGAATTATTTTCATGGCAACCAGCATACATCATTTTTTCCAGTAAGGAAAATATGTCTGATGTTAGTGAAAGCTTCTCGCTACACATATGACTGAAGTGTCAAAGCAGATAATTTTCACCTGCGTGGAGGTATTGGCCCGCTATTTGTGGCTGCACTACAGTTGTGTCACAACTCGGCTTTTTATCATATTCATAGAGAAAATGTACTATATATTTTTATATAGATACTGAAAATCACTTTTCATCACACTTGATTGGTCATCGCGTTACTCTGTCTAATCCCACGTGTGTGATTTTTGTAGTGCTCCTCTCCAGCAGCAAATTAGGGTGTAATTATTCTCAGAGGAAAGCAACAGAGCTATGATGCTTTAAAAAAAGTCTCAGGGTGCCTCGCTTTTCTCTGAGCACAGAGACTGATATTTTAGCACCAATACCGTCTTCACTGTGAATTAACACTGTTACGTTTGATTACACAACCACAAAAGTTTAGTTAAATATGTACATGTGTGAACAGGACAACTTGCTTTGTGTTTTTGTGCAGTTTGCTTGTTACACCGCTTATAAAGAGGGGATGACTCAGTCTCTGTTGATGTAGTGGAGCGTGTGGTCACATGACCTTCCTGTGTGCAGTGTTGCCAACTTAGCCTCCGTGTCACTAGATTTAACAAGTTTCCGACCCCTTTAGCCACAAGACAACCAGACATTAACTACTTTACGTGAGGTGATTCACTAAAATGTGTCAGCGAATGTCTCTCCTGTGGCTGTGACTCCTTCACTGTCTGTGTGGGGAGTAGCAGCCAAAATAAAGCATGAATCAGCTGAAATGTGCTGGAATTCATTTATCCCCAATTCTGTTATTATATTATGTTATATTATTATACAAGGACAAGACAGGATGTAAATATTATTTTCAATACACAGTTTTACTGTAAATAAAAACTATACTTTTTTAGCTTTGAAGATTTTTTGTTCTTTGGTAATTACTAGAAATGTCCTGAGCCAATGTGAGGATGATTATTAAGAGCAATCCTGCCATATTTGAATAGATTGCCTTTATTTACTGTTCTCCTCTGTGTTTGTCTTCTTACATGCTGCCTGTGTTGGAGCTCGACTGCTGGGCTCCTCAGTGGGAGCATTTCATAGCTTATGTGAAAACTAAAGCATGTCAGTGTCAGAACTTATTTTTGTGAAATGGAGTGAGTTCTGACAAATGGATTGCTAAAATGCACAGCACTGATGCTGTTGTCAAATATCTAATCTATCTACTTTTTCTTTTCTTTTTCTTTCTTCTTAGCAAAGAGCACTTTTATAAAACATTGAAGTAGTAGCTTTTTGCAGATGCTGACTATGTCTTTCTGTGGTTAGAAGTAGGTTATTGGTCGCAGTTCACATTGACTTTCACTAATAAATTACAATTTAAAGAATAGCACTGATAATTATAGGATAAATATTTTATCATAAAATGGCCTAACTATAAGATGTAAAAAAGGTGTATTTTATAGGAGACTATTGTGAGTGACAGGTTAATATTATTTTACATGCTAGTAAGAGCTTATTGTTGCATGTTATTGCAGGTGGACGATCTTTTTTTAACTAAATCACGAATCTTGATCTGCTGAACATTTCTGTCCTTCTCAATTTTGAAATGCACTGTCGACAACAGTCAGTTTAGAAACAGCCAATAATTTGTCCAAATGAGCATGACCATTAAATTAAGATGTATTGTGTTGCAGCCAAAATTATGACAACAGTGGGAGAGGCACAGTTATTTATCCTGCCTTTATTCAGTGTTGAATCTGAGTCTATCAAATACTTATGCCAAATATGCTCATTGTAAATAGTAAAAATAAATTTAGTGTATACATAAAAGCAGAAGTCAAATCTCGATCTGTTGAATTTAGTCAGTGTTTTTCAGCATTTGCTTTAAAGCTAACAGTGATGTGGTTGATTTATTGACAGAGAATTTTTAAACTGGGAGGTCTTTGCCTACCGACTTACAGAGAACACACTAATCTGACCACAAACTTGGATAATCTTGTACATGTGTTAACAGTAGTGTCAGAACTGAAGAAATCCTTTCACGCACTATAAATGTGACTCAGACTGTCCCTCTAGTCTTTAATGGCTGTCAAACATGACAAGAGTCTTCAGAAAGCTGAATTAATATGTGCTCAGGTGTTTGTGAATATTAACAGAAGTGAACATTTCTGCTAAAAATGTGCAGTGATGCTTTGGACCCACCTCGACCACTTTTTGTATATTTAAATTTTTTGTAGCACCAGGTGATTTTTGCAGCTGTATTTTTTTAGGTACTGCAGATCTGTGTCATTGAGGATATTTGAAGATTTCACGTGAAGTTGGGGAACAGGAGTAGGACAACATAAAATGACCCTGTCTCTATGATAATCATGAAATGGAAGATTGTGGACACTTTCACAAATTGATTACGATCTAAATTTGGTATGCTACAGCTTTTATGTGTGTGTGTGTGTGAAGGACAGTGTATTAGACTTTCTTTACTCTTCAGTGTTTTTGTTTTCATACCTACTCACACATACTCGTAAAGGGAAATGATAAACTCTTGGTCGAGGCCACTTTTGCAGATTTTCTACAGAACTCTGGGTAGTTTCATTGTACAAAACTGATGACCCTCTTAGTTGTACTTATTACAGACCAATTTAAATTCTTCCATGTTTCTCTAAGCTATTTGAAAAAGGATACTCAGTCACCCAATCCTTAGACCTACATTATGTCTACCATACTAACACAGTTACATTTTTTTCTCCAAACATGTCAGTTCAGATCCATCTCTGTTCAGCAGAAAGGGATTGATACATCCAATACAGACAGCCATCTACATTAGTCCAGATAAATGTGTTTACATGAAAAATCTTTGAAGAGATGTCATTGTGAGCTGAGAAAGTCTGTCCCAGTTTGACAGATGCAATATTTCAAAGCAGGTGTATGTGTGTGTGTCTGTGTGTGCAGGGACTGTGTGATTTAACAGTGTGTTTCTCTCAGATAACGAAGGAGTCTGTATGTGCACACTGCCAGAGTGTGTGCATATGTAGTTGTGCGAGTGTGAATAGCTTTCCTTTGTGCCTCTTATTGTTTGGACTGATAAACTCAGTGAAGTACAAGTTCTGTGTGAACGACTCCAGACGCTTTTTGGCTTCTTTTCCCTTGTCTTTTATCACTTCTACTTACTGACATCCTTTTTTATTCTACTTTTATTCTGTGCTGCTTTTGGAGACTTGGCTGAAGAAGACAAAAACTGAATTTCATTTATTGTTTTGACAGATCCTTAGTCATCCGGGTTTGACACTGAGGTCGTCGACTGCAAAGACGAGCTAACCAAATCATCCGACACTTGAGTCTTGACTATGACATTAACAGCAAAAAACATTTATCATTCCATAATTAAAAGAAAAAGACTAAGAGAAGGGACAGTGAGTCAGAGATGGAGAGGGCAAATTATAATTCTCATTGGCACGCCATCCATCTAGCACAGCCCACAGTTGTCTTTACACACAGACCCTGCATCTATTAATCAGCAGGCACATTTCAAATATGTCATTACTGACCCAAAACACAAAGCATTGCGATAGTTTCATGTTTCATGCCATGTTTTTAAATTGCTGTGATCGGCTTCTGTCAACGCACGTGGCATTTTTATTTTGTTTACATTGTTTTCTTAATGGTGAGTGAGCAGTAAACTCTCTAGTTGTTTTTGACAGTGTCAGTTCCTATGCTGAGCGTTGAGAGAGCAACAGAATGGGAACACATTGATGTTGATTTTCTTAGTAATGCCACGTTAGCACCACTGCTCAGTGCGTGGCACTGTTGGTCTGTTAGCTGAGCTGGTTAGTCACTAAACTACTGATTGGAGTGTTATAAAAACTGAAACAGGCAGTCACGGTGTGCACAAGGTGAATACAAATAGGTCTGGTGATTCCTTGACCACCGTGAGGTTCACAGTTTTGATTTTCAGCGTAGTTGCTCAATGATAACTGGACTGATTGCTACAAGATTTTGTACAGATATTGAAATCTCATCAGGATGATTTCTAGTTTTCTATTTTTTTGTACCATAATCTAATCAAGCTTTTTGGTTCACGGCCAAATGTTTGCAAAACTGTATTTTCAATGTTCAAATCTTAGTATGCTAACAAGCTAAACTCTGGAAAGAGACTAGTAAATCCTGACATACTGTACCTGAAGATGAACAGTGCTCATTTAATGACATCATCCTGTTGTGCTCTCTTTTTCTGCACTGGTTTGTGGTACTCGATTGGATAATTAGCACCATTGTCATTTTATCTTAAAAAGTCACTTCTTACTAGCATTTCACAAAATGTTGTCAAAGTTTACATAACATTTGGATGAAAACTTGGCCTCAAAGAGTCAGTAGCAAGCCTGTTGACCTTAATATGATTCTTAATATGTAGTTGTATTTGAAGCTGCTTTCAGTAACTGAAAAAAGTATATTTAAAAATCACAGTTTGTTTCATTGTTCAGGTTTGGAGGGAACATTTTAATCCGTGGTTCAATGAAAGATTATGAGAAAGATTTGTTCAAACTGAATGTGCAGCAGTGCAAAGTATTATTATTATAAAAATGCTTTCTATTTTTTCAACATTGTCTGAGAACAAACAACTGCGTATTGGTGTATTTTATCAGTAAATAGTTTTGCTTTTGTTTAAATGCTTGCTTCACACTGCTATAAAAACATGTCAGATCCTGACAATGCATGATAATGGTAAATCAGTTGAAAAATATTAATTTTCCGTTAATAGGTTCACTCCAATATAAATAGAAGTGTCTAGGAACATGAAGAAAAGATTTGTACACGCTAGACCTTTGATTCAGGGTCGTTTTTATTTTGTGCCTTGTATTTTAGTTTTTCCAACAAAGTGACTCAACCTGTACCTTCACTTAATCCTTGTCTGTAAAAGAGAAAGTGTGCCCTGAATGACTGAGTCCACAGAGACCGAAGGACTTGCTGTCCTGCTGCTCTGAAAAGACGAAAAAGCTATTTTTGTGGCGGAGACACTTACTTAAAATAATCCCAAACAACCACATGCACTGACTGACCAGCACATACACACACTGACTGTTTAACTACTTGGATACCTATGATATGTAAATACACACATGTGCACATGCATATGCAGGCAGAATGAATCAAAAGCTTCAGAGGAGACCCCGGTACACTGTGTTTCACTGTCTTCATTTCTCCTTTCATTTGCATTTAATATGTGCTGTTCATTTTTGCTTTATGCACTGTTGATAATGTTTGTGTATCTGTTATGGGTTACTGAGCATAGTCTAGTGTTAAAGAATGTTTTTCATTCCAGGGTGGAGATGCATTTAACATCACTGGAATGGATTTAACCTTATTTATTCACAAGATTGCATAAAGATCTTTATTTGTGCCCAGAGAATTGCATACAAAGCAAACGCTATGGATAAACATAGTATGAGAAGCAAAAATGAAAGGAGGAAATGAAAGAATGTGCAATACTCTGAAAACATGACTGTCACAGCCTGTAAAACTTACAAATTCTTATTCTCAGTCATCTTATGTCATCATGTCATAAGAACTGATAATAGGAAAATCTAGGGAGTAGACATCATGGTGGCACAACAGGTTTAGACAGAGTTGTGGAGACGGGGAAATAGACAGCATGACGACAGAGCTTATGCACAGAGACATGTAGAGAATGGCTTCAAACATGTCAGTTCAGATCCATCTATGCTCAGCAGAAAAGGATTGATACATCCAATACAGATAGCCATCTACATTAGTCCAGATAAATGTGTTGACATGAAAAATCCTTGAAGAGATGTCATTGTGAGCTGAGAAAATGTGTCCAGGGAAGATAGAGCTTATGTGCAGAGACATGTAGAGAATGGCTTCACATGTTGCAATACTGCAGTGTGTAAAGTCATGAGGATACAGATCTGGAGCTTCAGATAATGTTAACATCAAATATCAAAAAGAGGGAAAATGGCATCTCAGTGAGTAGATTGCGGACACCAGGCAGGCTGGTTTAGTGTTTCTGTTTTTAAAGGAATTTTTAAGGTGTTTTTTTTTTTTTATAAATGTTAACAGCATAGAAGCACACAGGAAACAAGGGGGTAGACATGATATGACATGTAACAAAGGTCACCAGCCGGGCTTGAAGCAGAGACATTGCAGTTATGTGACATGCACTGAAACATTTGGGTTCTCTGACAGTTTCTAGAGCTTACTCTGGGTAAAAAACACCAGCAGTTTAGGGAATGGGAACATTTTGTTGATGAGCGAGGTCAGAGTAGAATGGCTAGACTGGTCTGAGTTGACAGAAAGGCTACAGCAATTCAGAAACCCACTCATTACACCTACTCAGTGTAGTGATCAGAAAAGCATCTCAGAATGTACTATATGTCCAACTCTGAGGCAAACAGGCTACAGCAGCAACCACAAACAGAAATAAGACTTCACAGTGGGCACAGGTTCACCAAAACTGCACAGTTAAAAACTGGAAAAACAGCCTGACTTGATGAATCTCTATGTAAATACATGGTTTACAACACAATATGAGAAAGATATAGTGATTGATAAAGAGTACCTACTGTGCTGAAAAAGTATTTCAGTAACCTGAGTAAATGCAAAATGCAGTTTTTAAATAATGATTTCTTTTAATAAAATGTATTAAAAGTTGTCCAAACCTTCCCTTGCCCTACATGAAAAAGTAATTGTCCGCCTTTTGCTAATAGATAATGTTGTTTTTCAGCTCTTGCCTAACTTGCTAATGTCTGTGAAGGTTCTCGGTTATCCAGGTCATAGTTATCCCAAAGGTTCTGCTCAGTAAAAAAAAAAGCACAGCTGTGCTATGGGCTCACCTGTGTCCCTTATTGCAGCCAGTCTCTATATGGAGGAAGTAGAGAGCAGAGGCCTGAGTTCTTTTCCATATCATACACATACCCAGGTATCCAGGACAGAGGAGAAGAGAAGGAACATAAACATATCAAGGAGTCATTCAAAAGAGAGAGAAGAAAAGCACAGACAGAATAACGTTGTCATTCCGCATGTTGCTGAAGTGTCTGAAAAGCTCAAGAGGATCTTCATCCAATACAGCATGCCAGTACATTTCAAACCCAGCAACACACTGAGACAGAAACTGGTCCACCCTAAGGACATAACACCCAGGCACCATCAGAGCAATGTAGTGTATGCAGTCCAGTGCAGTGAAGAACATACTGTACAAAGGAGATACCAAACAACAGCTTCACAAACACATGGCACAGCACAGGAGAGCCAACTCCTCAGGACAAGGCTCAGCAGTCCATCTGCACCTGAAAGACAAGGACCACTGCCTTTAAAGACAGCAATGTTCATATTCTGGACAGGGAGGACAATTGTTCAAACAAGGTGTCCGAGAAGCTGTTCACTGCTGGATTAAATGACCATCGGGGTCGTTCACGGCTAAATCTATCATCCATTTACAATGCAGTTCTTTCAATACTATCCAGGCGGTTTCACAGTCGTTTACACTTGGATTTAGGTGGTCACAGAGACACACATGAGATCGACAGCACACAGCTGATTATCAAGTGCTAATGACTTCCTGACTCCACAGTGGTTATAAGCCTGCGACTCTAGCAGGTCAGTAAGAACTGATGAATCCTTCTGGGTGGAAATCTAAACTTCTTCAGAACTAAAGACAGTCCAATTGTTACTGAACAGAACCTTAAGGCTAGCTTGCTAATGCTAACATAACTACCGCTTACATGTGTGTGTATTATGCACAAACTGAGATGTTCAACCTGTAGCTTAGTTGGTAGAGTGGTCATGTGCCAACCCCAGGGTTAGTGGGTAGATTCCCGGTTCCTCCTACTTACTTAGTTGTCCTTGGACAAGACACCAAAAACCCATTGCTGTCTCTTGCTTGTAAATCGCTATTACAAAAGCATCTGCTAAATGACTAAATGTAAAGGTTCTGCATTCTGTAAATGTCTCTGCTTATGCTTGACACAGTGGTTGCTGCTACACTCAATATACAACAGAAATCATGGAGCTTTTTACATTATGGTTATGTATCAATATTATGTGTCAACAAAATACATTGTGACGTGTGCAAAACAAAACATGAACCTGGGGCAGGGCTCCCCAAATACTTCTCTCCCTAACAAATTCTGACGACCCCATATCATAACCTATAAAAAGCTATGAAGCCTTGCAAGTTGTCAACTTGTATTTTTTTATACAGCATTGAATCATGGTTGATTTGAATTTGGCTTTTTTAACAAAAATGAAAATGTTTCTAAGTAAAGAATTAATAAAAAATATATAACTAAAGTGCTTTTCTACATAGAAAGGAAGCAGCATGTCATACTCATCTGTTTTTATTTTCTATCGTGTTGGGATCTGGTACTTTTTTGTTATTACCTTTAGTTGAGGTTCCAAGTGAGCTCAGACAAAAAAATTGCTGTGAGAACATCCCAGACAGAGAGGTCAGAGAGAAGTGTTCTCATTTGAACTCAAGTTTTCCAAAAACTCTTTCATCTCATTGCTTTCAGTCTCTTCTGAAACACAATGTGTGTCCTTGCTGTGACAAACAGCCCCATACCAAGAAAAGAGAACAGGATTCCTTCAATGTCCTCCACTGCTCCTGTGTGTGCTGTCAGTTTCATGCGGCGTCGCTATGACGACCAGCTACACTGAGGTAGCAGTGGAAAACAAAGTACTTGGTACTAAAGGAAAAGTGAGTACAGTAGAGCTGAGTAGGTACTATGTGGAGGAAAAATGTTAGAAGTGATTTTATTCGCCTCCTTTAAATCATCACTGTTGTTTAAGAAGTGATGCAATTAGTTAAATGGAGTGCAGTGAATGTATCTGAAGGATTGTAGTAGAAGTACACTAAATCTGGAATAAAAACCATACCATACAGACCAAAAAAAACCCCACTCCAAGCCATTTCCCAAAACGTCAATGAAAAGCACAAGTTAGGGAACGAATAAAGGACAATTTCAGTTATTGAAGAAGTACAGTTAAATCCGTCACTAAGCAATGAAAGGAATAGGATTTTGCCTTCCGGGGGCCCCTGATCTAGGTTGTAGTTACTCTTTGCGCTATATTTCAACTGCTATCAACTAAACTACAGCAGGAGTGCTTTGTCAGAACCGTACAAGATATTGTACATACCTCGATCTCTTCAAGATCTACTTCACAGTGGAGGGCTGGCTCAGGTTGACATTGATGTTTTGTTGTATCACATACTCGGATTCAGTAAATGCACATTTCGAGTGAGAAACATTGCAAGTAGGGCCAGCTCTAAAAAAGCTAAAGAAAGCACAGACCATTCCTTAATCAGTCCATCTGAGGATCGCAGACACTGCAATCATTTTTGTAGAGCAGAGAATTGTGCTTTTTCCAGATGTCAAACGTCACTTTAAAGTGCTTTTTAATGTAGTCTCAGTGCGTGGGTGTGCATCTGAAAGTGTGTTTGTATGCTCGTTTGTGTTTTTCCTGCTTTTCTCTGCTTGACCTTCAGTGATGTGAGTCATTTAGGTGCTGGCAGAGAGGGGCTGCAAATTTATGAGAAAAGGTTATCTGATTGCTTTCACCAAGACGGCATTAAGACGGCTTCATGACTCAATTCAGAAAAATGAAGTGGTGTTCACTGTGCCTAATCGCTTTCTGTGAGAGGAACCTCTGTGTCCCGGTAACATGGGTAATAAAATAAAAATGAATTTTATTTTTCATAACATACATACACGTCATATGTGACCTTTTTATAAGGGTGACACCTGTTATAAGTGCACTCAGGACAGAGTCACTGCACTTGTTATACTTGTTTCTTGAGCTTGCGAACAGACACTTACTCCGCAGTTTTACTGGACGCGGATACGACACGTTCCTCTTGTGTTTCCACCAGAAGCTTCACTCTGCTAAAGATATGAGTCTATTTTTGATAGAATACAGGTATACAATACACCAGTGCTTTAAATGATTGTTTAATTAATTTCATTAATTAACCACCTCTATAACCTTATTATTAATTATGAGGATGGATTAATCTTTGATCCATGTCGTTTGTAATGATTTTACTGTAGATTTTGTCTGTAGGATACAGCTCATCATGGTAGAAAGAATAACCAAAAAACAAGAAAAACTAGGACCACAACAACAACTTGCATTTCTTTCCTAGTTGCATGTTGTTATTATTTAACTATGAGTGCTAGTGTAAATATAAAAAATAATAATTTTAGCACTAGAAAAAAAATGTAATTCAAGGTTTTGCTGAATCTTAATCTTAATGATACTTGATACTATGTTTTTTACATAGTGAAAGGATTATGGAAATGTTAAGTACATGTAAGCATTTTCCTCAGTAAATTCAAGCATTAAATCTTTTAGTGCTGTGAAATAATAATAGCATCCCAACCTCCACAACCTTTTCTCCCTTTTTGTATTTCCTACTAAACTGTTTCACGTCTTCAGACAAAATCTAACATAAAACAAAGGCAAACTGAGCACACACAAAATACAAGTTTTAAATGATGTACTGTGACTAACAGTTTATCCAATATCTGAATCACTTTGTGAAAAAGTAAATGCCTCCTAAACACAGTACAATATTTAGACTTTGACTAGGCCATTTCAGACTTATTACTGTTTATTCTTTTTGAGTCATTCAGACTCTCACATTCTCTTTTCATAGTCTTGCTGCAAAACCCAGTTGTGCTTGAACTTTTAGCTTCAAGTCACAGACTGATGACCTGAAATACTCCTTCACGATTCTGTGGTAAGGAGCATTTATGTTTCTCCCAGCTATGGTGCGTTACTCTGGCCCCATGTAGCAAATCATGCCCACAACATTACACTTCCACCTCCATCTTCATGTGAAATGTGTTTAGTTTACACCAGACGTAGCTGGACCTCTGTTTTCTGAACAGTTGAAGTTTTGGGCCAGTTGTTGCTGTGTTCTTTTACTAATTTGGATGGTTTGTGGTTCTTTTTTTTTCTTTTTCTTTTGATGTTGTAAATAAGGGGACAAATATTTATCCAACAGGCCTAGCCGGCATTACATCACCTTTTTGCATCCAATACTATGTCATTAGTATCTCAAACTTGTATTTTGTGTTTTCTCGGGTTGCCTTTATGTTAGATTTGTGGTTTGTTGATCTGGAACAGTTTTGTATGAAACACAAAAAGAGGAAATCAGAAGGAGCTTTAATATTCCTTCTCAGCACTGGATATAGAAGTGAGCCTTAAACACATACAAAATGTAAAAAGGCAAGATATGCCATCGCCAAGTATGGTAATAAGAAAGTAGAGCAGATGGAGCTGGGTGTTGGAGATGGTTATCAATCATCAGAGTCGAGGATACAGCATGTAGCAGGTGTAACAAAGCACAACAAACAGCTGCAGCATTATATGAGCATGAAATTATAAAGACAGACTCACTGTCTTAATTAAATGTGACTGGTGACTTGTTTGAATATGATTTTTGGAATCAGCAGATATTGATTAGTTGGCACAGCAATTAGTTCAAGATCACAAAATCATCTTCTGTTCGTGCCATCTTCTCTAATCCAATTCCTCTTCTTCATCATTCTTTTGGTTTTTCCCTCAGAATCAGTGTATAGAGACATTTAGTGGTTGAAGTAGAATGAATGATGAGCTGTTTGTGTTTATTGGACCATTCTTAAAGGACACAACAACAAACGATTTGCCACAGTTCTACTGGAGATCTGACGCACATCTGACTTAATTCTGATACTGAATATAGTGTCTTAGTTTAGTATGATAACATGTGATGATAAGGGTAATCAGGGTCAGTATCCCTGTGTGATTCTAACATTTTTATGTTCATCTGTGTCACTGATACTTGTACATCAAGAACAGTGCCATTTTGAAGGTGTGGGTATTATTTAATACTAGTTGTAGTTGTTATGCAACTTTTAATGCACACTTACACCATGTCAGTGTGAATCTTTTGCAGACAGAAAGTCTAGACAGAACCTAGACAGATACTCATCAACCCCAGCTTGAACAAAATGCCAAACCAACACCAGGTTGGTGGAGGTGTGTCCACCTGCTAAGAATTAGTCACTAAAAACAACTGCTTACTCATGCTGCTCACTGGTGTTTTAATGCTGCACAGTATGGTGATTTTGTTAGCTGTTATACCAGGGGAAAACTATAGCTTGACTGCAGATTGACTCACAGAAGATTCTTCATACTAAACATATGCTTTAAAATTTCAATTTCTTTACTTTCTGGCCTGATAAAATTACATCTCAACAAGAATTTGTCCTTCCAGTCAAGTGTTAATGTAGCACTAGTCTATTAATAACATTCAATGCTGATTGATTGCTCACGTGTGGTTTGAAAGATTGATTTGAAAGCAAAAACATCAAAAAGTTACACAGAGGCTAATCATCTTGATGCTTACACTCCGCTACATTTGACATGAAGAAAACATGAAGATATATTTTACATTCCAAAATGTAGAAACTAGGGGCCTTACTACTAATTAATGTTCTGCAAGGTTCAGTTTCATAAATGATGCAAACATTGGTCATTGGGAAAAATTCTAGGGAGATGTTTTATAATAATTTTGACCATAAATATATATTTACAATATGTTCAGTATTTTTGACTTGCCAGATATTTTGATTAATGTTTTAATGCTAAGATAAAATGTAATCTAGATTTTTTTCTTCAAATATTTGCCTATTAGCAAATTAGTATTATACACATTTAGAAACCCAATTAGTAGGAGGTGATTTGAAAAAAACTTTTAAAAGTTATAAAATCTAATCATGTTAGATTTATTAGCAACAAAATGAGTTTTCCATTTTGTGACTCATACTAAATATCATAAAACTCCTACTAAACATCTGTTTCAGAATCTCATCTATTCATCTCACAGCATCATACTTAGTTTGGACTCTAGTAGCCTTCTTAGTTTATATTCTTTAAATGTTTCAAATATGTATTCTGGGCTGTAACCCATTCATTGATTTACTTTCATTGATTTATAGACGAAGCAGCATTTCAAAATCTTTTCAGTATGCCACCGGAAGCTACTGTAATGATTTTAGAGCTGAAGTGAGGTCCTCTGTTCTCTTGGTCTTAGTTAATACTCTATTAACGTGTTCTGAAAGAGCTGCAGCTGCTTAATGGTCTTTGGGCGCTTTGAGTACCAATAAAGTAGCAAAGTGCTAAATAAGTACAGACCATTTACCATTTATAGGAAATCCAGTTAAGTCACTGTTAAAGTAGTCCAGCATACTGGAAGTAAAAACATGGATGAGCGTCTCTTGGCTGTTTTGAGATGGTGAACTCTTGATTCAGGTTACATCATGGTTAAAGGTTGTTCTGGTGTTTGCTCTCATATGGGTGGTGAAGGTAAGATCTGATGTTAGGCTTTACCCTTTCACTGGCACTAAGGGTGTCACATTCAATTGTTGTGTGGCAGGTTAAAAAAGAGTGTCTTGTATTATGACCATAAGTAAGAAGGTTCGGCACAGACAATAGGATGAACGCCCACCACATGCACTGAACACTATGTAGCAAACAGTATTATACAGTTTCCTGCGTACTGACTCACAGCTGTTGATCCTGCTATGTGACAGTATGCTGCTGTGTAAAATAACACTATGTGAAAAATTACAACCGAATGGGTGACACAGTAGCTCAGGTCTATAATAGTCACAGGTATTACAAGCGCATTTAAGGGCAATTTCTGTCCTCAGCTGAGGTCTGAAGCCTGAAATTTATCAAAATGACCTTTTGAGTTCAGGCTGTTACTGAGCTTATTAAAAACAATTTTCTTGGCTGTCTTGGCCATGAAAATAAGATTTGAGATCTAGTACTTCACTTCTGCTACTACTCAAACCGATACAAACAAAATGTGTCTTTGGGTATGAAGCAAAGATAAACAGATGTTGATTAAGCTTCAGTCTAGACGCTCAGTGAAGCGCAGGCAATTTGCTTCGCTTTCCATTTTGCGTTTCTTTCTTCCTCACAGACAAGTCAGGTATGCAAATCATTTTCTTCTGTTTGTTTCAAAGGGTCATTCTCACAAATGAACAAGACAAAAGTGTGTTTATGAAATTAACTATACACACACACCAAAGCAATCTTTAAATACCATTCATATCCGCAGGTACTGCTCTGCTTTGTTTATTACACATGTGACAGAAGTTCATCATTACCCTTAAGCGGAGGTTGAATGGTTGTGTTTACCGTTATTTCTGCCTGTCACGCACATAGCATCACTGAGAGGCTGCCTGCGGGACACAGCAACAGCAATGCGTTCTGGGTAAATTAGTTTACCTTGGGAGGGGACTGTGTGTGTGAGAGAGAAAGAAATAAAACCGCATATTTAAATATCGTTCATGATTATAAAATGTGGAAGTGAAAGTCGACACATAACTTGGAGAAATCAAATATTCCACGTTTGTTTTTTTCCCTGTTCTTCAGGGATTAAAACTGTCCAGCCAACAATTTTCCAAGGTTTGGGAGGTATGAATATTTCACTTATAAATATTTATATCAGTTATGCAGCAGTAGTTTTGCCAGAAGAAATACATAAGTTAATGCTTACGTGTGAGAATCCTGTCACATGTCTAAAAAATGCATAATGTAATGAAAGTGTTTAGGACTGCAAGCGTTGAGTATCAGCAGTATAAAATGTATGAAAAGAAAAATATATATGAAAAAAAATATATGAAAGAGAAGATAACACAAGTACTTGCTGTATTTGTCAGGCAAAACTGAGTGTACATGAACTATAATATAACTACTATATAACAACAACCCAAGGGCTGTAAATAATATTTCATCCCCTGTAAATGTTTTTGAGGTTAACAAATATTTTTTATTGTAGTTAAAGTTAATATTCTCTTAAAAATGCTTAAACAGACAAGGGATGCGTGGTCAAAAACAGAACTGAGGAAGCAACTGTAACCTATGAGCTGTGTTACACCTATTCTCAGAGTATAAACTGCTCCATCATTGTTGGTGTTTGAGCTGTATGTGATAGCTGCGGACTCTCTTCAGTAACTTACATCAGTACAGATGCCATTAGCAGTTTTCTTGTATTGTATTTTTCCACTTTTCTGCTATTTTGCGTTGATTTTATTGCTCTCTACATGATCCACAACAGGTAATGAATGGTATTCAGCAGTAAACAATAGATGAGTCATTTTAATTGCTGATATGAAAGTATTAATACCCAAGAACTCTCATTTCTCTCCCATTTCCAGTCTAGACAGTTTTGTATTGACAGTTTGTAGTCTGAAAGTGTCAGGCAAAAACAACATTTGTTGCTCACTGAGTGTAAATATTCAATCAAGCTCCCACTAAACACACAGTTATAAAGACAGAATATCTGCCCACTTGGGGAGCAATGTTTCAGTACATGGATGTGGAGAAGGTGGATAAGTGACATCTACAATTGGTGGAGAATGAGCCTGCTCCATGCAAAAATTATGAGGCTGGATAAGGAGAGAAGCTATTTGTTCTGACACTGTTCAAGTCAAACTAATTAATTTCAGTCAGACGTGCTTTGCTGTCCTCATCCCCTTGGCTTCTATAATGGATTTCATATTATCAGATTCTGAGTGCTTACATTCCCTAAGACAACAGGGCCGAAATTGTTGATTGGTATCCACCCTAGTGTTTATTTATAAGATACACTGTGTGCTCAAAGAAAATCATATATTTGCTAATGATTCTAAGTAGTTAAATATCATATATTTCCATGATAGTGAATTTTAATCTGAGAGAAATACATTTTTGATCATGTGAAGGTTTCCTAGAACTTCTTTTACTTATTTCTAGTTGTGTTAAAACTTCTGTCTGTTGTGTAAAACTTTAGTGTCTGGAGCTGGAGCAAAAAAGTTTATCACATTCTGAATATTTTAAGACATAAAATTAAATATTGATACCCTAAATAATGAACTTGCAACTCCCAGTGTCTTGACTTTTTGCATTGGAATTTGCCAGCAGAGGATTCACACCAGAAGTCACCCTTGATGTCTCACCACAGGTCTTTGCTTCATTGTTTTTTGTCAATAGCTATAAGTAATGGACTCCCTTAACACCTTTATTTTCTGACTCCGAACTAGTTCCTCAGGGGAATAATGCAAGCCTCTGTAGTTAATTTCGGTCCGATAACTCTCAGTACTCTGCCTCACTGTTTTGCATAATGTCCATGAATAATGGACCTGCTTCAGTGCCTTGTCTTGTAGGTGCCCAAAGTCCCCAAAAGGACCCATTGGAAGCAGAAAATCTCATTTGGGATTGCCGTGAGAGTTCATCTGTAGTAGTTGTTGTAGTCTGTTGCAGTTTGCTGTGGCTTTCTGAATTATGGGTGTGTCACTGTCAGCGTCGCATCTCCTTATAATTATCCCACAAAGGTCACTTAGCTCAAGAGTAACGGTGGAGATTCTGGTGACAGATATATTACGAAGGTCAGGTCTTGTCCGTTTCTTTTTGGAAAAGGTTAGAAAAGTCTCAGAGACAGCAACAAATATGACAAAGTATAGCAATAAATCTCTGTCTTATACAGAAACTACCCTTATTGCACATTCTTCCTTCCACCTGGATCAGCTTTTCAGCAAATAAGAGGCAGACTCACATAACAGACTCTGAGATGCCAATATTTTCTTTTTCTATGTTTCATATCTGTGAAAGTTGAGTGGCTTCCAAACTGTTCCCACTGCCTGACCTTATTACTGAAGTATCACTACTCTTTTTCACTTTGTTTGTTTTTCTAGAGGATTCCAGCCGATGTACTGACCCTTTACTGACAATGTGGGTGGTCCTCAGCTTCTGTAAACATTTGGTCATTTTTAAACTCTCTTGACTAAAGGGTATTAAATGCGTTTGATTTGTATCGAGAAATGTTTACTATACAATCATTCTAATCTTTAGGTATTATCTACATCACTAAATACTAAACGCTGTGTTGACCCAACAAAAATTTTGTTGTGTCCTGGTAATATTTGTAGAAGATGATATTCAGTCCAGTTCAAAATACTTAATATGTGTGGAGCAACACAGCACCGAGTGAGTCTAGGTCATGGGCTATCAACTTAAGTTCAGGAGGTCTGCTTTGTTTCTTTCTTTCTTTTCCAGTGCATATTTCACTGTTTATGAAAAGTACAAGCTGTTGATTGGCGTCCATGTTTATTTTGTTATAAGAAAAGGCAAAATTTTCCCAAAATCATGGGATTTGCAACATTGTTTACTGCTAGAACTTCTAGACGCTAACTGACCAGTTCTTAATTGTGTTGACCACACAGGTGTGTGCTGTTTTCAGACAGTAAAAGACTGGAAATCTGTGATTTGTGGTGGAAATGATCCCTAAGTGTGAACTGTCCAGTCTTTGGAACTCTTAGCTCGTCTTTAGTCATTTGCAGGCCTAAATAAAACTGGAGCATAACAGAGAAACTATGCTATTGATTTCTCTGAAATAGTAATAAAGAGCATGTTTTCTTTTTGTTACAACATCTACCTTAAAAACTGTACACTCTCAGCAGCTGAGGCAAAAAACATAAATTATATTAAGGGATATTTTTAGCCTACAGCCTAAGCAAGAGAGTGTACAGGCTTTTTACATGTTTTATAACAGAGAGGTTATTTAACCTTTTGTAGCAACTATAGCAGAATAGGTATAGTGGCCTTGCTGCAATGTATTTAGTAATATCACAGGGTGGATACACACATCATCTTTTAAATATTTTCAAGCCTGGCCATGTATTTCATCCTTATTTGCTCTGGATAAGTACTAGCTAAGGCTAAATGCAACTGCAATATGTCAAGTACAACATTTTACTTAACTGATTTTGCAATAGTGGCTGTGAGTAAAGACAGTTGTGCAGTTTGCTGACAGCACAAGCCCATGCTACCAACTTCAAGGTATAGTCTATTAATTACAGCTTCAAAGACAGTGAAGATCAACAAATGACTTGCCTTTGTCAGCTATATTTTGTCTGGTTATATTTAGCAATTATTTGCATGTGAGCTCTCCAAAGGAAAATACAGGCTGTAGTTGTGGTCAATTTGCAGTGTAAACGATCTTTTTCTACACAACACTGAAATGTTTGCAGACATTTCTCATTACTTTAAGTATGTTTTTTTACCAGATTGATGGATTAAGAAAACGCACTCAACTTTTACACTGGGGAGAAATATAAATTTAGCTCATTGAGTGTTGAAAGGAAGACATTTAAAAATGAATTGCTCACCACTAGACACAGACTTTGAGTTATTTTTCCTGTTAAGGAGACTCAGATTTAAGGTTTTCATGGTGAAACCTTGTACAATTACAAGAGGGGTCTTTGCTCAGATGAAAAAAACGCTGCTGACGTAAACAATTTATGAGATGGTGTAATTAAATTTCCATATCAAAAGCGTGAATGTGTATTTTAGCGTTTCCAGTGAGTGCTGCTCTGCTTTTGTGTTTTCTTTGATGTGGACACATTTGTGTTCAAACAAACACATTATCAGCTTCCCCAGAAACACTCCACCGAGACAGCTTAGCACGCAGACTTTATCCAGCAGGGCTCTTTTCTGTCTCTACTACTCTGAAAAGGGTTGCCAGATCAGTGTATTGACTCTGCTTTTCTCTCCTCAGGAGTACCAGATCGATATTATCTTTGCTCAGACATGGGTGGACACCCGTCTGCGTTACAACAGCAGCAGCATGCGGATTCTAACCCTCAACAGGTATTCTGCATTTACCGAGGATATGCTGTACTGCAAATATCCTGATAACTTCAGGTCACATTCGAGCCCCGTGACACATTAAATGATTATTCATTAGAGAGACGTCCCTTGATAATTACACAATTTTTTACTTAACTATGCTTTTTAAATGATCCGTGTAGCTCTAAGACGCTGTGTGAGTGTTTTTCTTTCCACTGTAGCAACTATTGTGTTTCAGCGTTTTCACACTGTGAATATCTCATTTGAGAACAATATTAGTGTCTCTCTCAGGAACATGTCTCTAATTAATGGAACAAATTGATTGATATGCTTTGTTTTCTCCATGATGCTCAGGTATTTTATTACCCACTTATTTGTAAGTGGAGCCGTTTCTTGCATTTCAGAAATCTTAAGCAGTTCAACAGCAGTCATCTCTTACTTTCTGCATCATCCCCTCTCTTTGTCTGTTTCATATTCAACCAGCAATATGGTTGGCTTGATCTGGTTGCCCGACACCATCTTTAGGAATTCCAAGACTGCCGATTCTCACTGGATCACAACGCCCAATCAGCTGCTCCGGATCTGGAACAATGGAAAAATACTCTACACACTGAGGTAAAAAACTTAATACAATGTAATAATAAAAACAAAAGACGGTGTAGAAAAGGCAGGTAGGTGTAACAGCACCTAAACAAAGTATTTACAGTAGGCAAACTTCAAAATAAAAATTATATTTAATGACAACTGTCTGTTTTTGAACCTCAATGCCATCTCATCACAGAGACTCACAAATACAGACACTCAATATTTCTAAACTTTGCAACACCCATAGTTTCTCAAATATCTGAAGCATTTATTTGATTTAGTACATTTGTATTTGTTGTGTTAGATGTTGTTTGTGTGAGTTGATGTCTGAGTGATTTGGAATCGCAAGCAGCCGCACATAACCATTGTTAAATAGTGGGTGAACTCAAGCGGCGTAGAATAGAAGAATGTCCTTACTGTTATTGTCCAATGAAATTGAAATGCATTCCTTATAGTGCAAATAAATAAATACTGTAAAGCGAAAGGAAAGTGAAAACACATACCTCACACAAAGTGAATATTGCACAATTATTCAGTTTTTACAGTATTTATTACAGTTATGGCTGTGGAGTAAAAAGTTCTTTATTCTGTTAGTTTAGTTTTCATTGTTTGTTCAGGGTGAGAGTGTTCTAGGCATTCCTAAGGCAGCAGGAATTGTATAGATCTTTCAAAGAGGGAAGCTAATAACTTCCTTGGCCGTGATAAGGACTCTATGGAGGTCATCACCACCACCACCACCACACAGATCAGTATCTCTGTGGCGCAATGAGCAGTTGCTTTTTAAAGTGATTATTCCTGAGGATTCTCAGTAAGTTCAGCAATGGTGTGGGTACCCAGAAGCCGCAATCTGACACCCCCGTGATATAAACTGGTGTGGGTCAAACCATGATGCGACAATTAAAAAATATGTGGGACCGTACCATTTTTTCAAAACAATTCATGATCGGTCTAAGTGTCGTGGAGGTTGCTGGTGGTGTTGTTCTTTGGGACTGGGGTGGTTGTAGAAAACGTCAGGGAGGGTGGTACAATGGCCTGGGAGAGGGACTAAAGTTGGTTAAAGATTTTGGTGCAAACACCATCCAGCTTATCTGCACTGTCCCCTATCACCAGAGACGCTATTGCGTCCTGCAGCTTACCTCTGGTTCATGGCCTCAGTATGTGCCTCACCTTAGATCCTCCACCATGAGGATGCTGTGGGCTGATAGATTCAGTGTGGGTTCCTCAGTACAACATGAATCCACCTTGAACGTGGTGAAGAAGCTGTTCAGCTTCTCAGCCAGCGAGGTTGTTGAGTCTGTAGTTAATAGTAAAATGGAGCCCCTGCCACAGATTTTGTTTAGTAAACAGTCCACAATCCTGCTCATGTAGGTAGGCTTGGCCTTTCTGATGCCTCTCTTCAGGCTGACTTTGTCAGCACTGCAGAGTGCCCCACTGCTAGACCTGAAAGCAGTGTTTCTCTCCGTGAGCAGTCACAGAGGGCTTTTTGTTGACTTAGCCCCTGATGCGCTTCTTTACAGTGACAATGCCTGTGCAGTGTTTGATATAACCCTGGAATGCTGTGTGCTGCTCTAGGTCCCGATCTTCAAAAAGATCCCAGTTTGTTACTTGAAGCCCTCCTGCAGCTGAATAGAGGCACCCTTGGGTCATATTTTAACAGTTCTGGATGTGCTAAGTGCACTTTTCCTGAGTGGTGTGGGGATGAATATGGTCTGATTGACCCAAGTGTGGTAGTGGCTAAAGCCATAAAGCCTTGTTTGATGTTAGAGTAGACCTTGTCCAGTGTATTTGCTCCCCTGGTGGCACATTTAAAATGCTGATAGAGTTTATAGAACCCTGCCTTTACACCTGCATGGTTAAAGATGTGAACAGCCTCAGGATACATGTATTGCTGACTGCTAATGATGTCACGCAAATGTCCAAGGGCCAAGCTAGCATTAGCATCCAATGGACTTAACATAGTACTTATCATCACAGCAATGAACTTCCGAGGAGGATATACGGGCCTGCGTTTAACAGTCACATATTCCAGGTCCAGGGAACAGTGACTATTTACAGTGTTGGTGTTGGTACGCATAGCTCCTCTCCTCTGCTCTTACCACAGTACCTGTTCTTGTCATGGCGTTGTACCAAATGTGGTGGGAGTGGAAAAGCTTGGCTGTAGCAGCACTCTTGCTGTGTAATCCTATTTCTAGGAGATTGCGCTAGCTGTCCGTGTTGTTCGCCCAACAGAATGTACTCAGGACGAGAAACAACACAAACGGCCAACTCTAGCACCGTAACAGTGACATCTATGCGTCATTATCCTTAGTTTATGGTACTGTCCATTGCATTATACTTTCTCTATGATGTTGTCCACCCCTTTTATATCAATGCCTAATTAATTTCTGGTGCAATTCAATGCACATTTTATTTAGACTTTCTGTTTTGGTTTTCCCAGACTACATGTGTCGGTCCTCCTCCAGTCCAGCGGGTAGTGGTAGAAGCTGATAGTGACCAATCCTTAAGAAACACACATGGGATTTGTTACAAGGATACTTGTTGCACATTTGTTACAAGTATAACTAACTTGCTAACATATATATAATGTATAGTGTAGGTATCTTTTTTTTTCATTTTCTATATTGAAATTTGAATATCTTAGCTGTTGGTACATACCCTTACTTTACCTTTAGCACAGAAGGCTAAAAACTTTGTTTCCAACATGTCAACATGTCATGTGGTTCTGCTCATTTTGTTTTGTTCTTTCTGACATTGTCTCACTGGTGGAGAAATGTCACGGGGGCAGGTTATGTGAATGTGTGTGTGCCTGGCCCTATGACAAAATAACACTCACTGTGTCACTGTCTACTGTCAGTAGACGGCGGCCAGATTCTTT
The DNA here is from genome assembly GCA_900302695.1 of Helostoma temminkii. Lineage (NCBI taxonomy): Eukaryota > Metazoa > Chordata > Actinopteri > Anabantiformes > Helostomatidae > Helostoma > Helostoma temminkii. The sequence continues at coordinate 38,566 of OMLM01004394.1, read as the reverse complement.
TTAAATTTGAGTGACATATGGGTTTATGAACCCTCACGCTCTGACATGAGCTTTTTCTGTGTCATGGATCCAATTTCACCTGCGAATCTAGGATTTCAAACTAGACCTTGGCGCCAAAGCAAACAGCACCATGAGTGTTTGTTTTTAGCCCGTGGAGGACCAGATGCACGGGATATTTCAGATCCTGAAGTGAACAGACATATAAATCAAAGCGTGTTAAAATTACCGTACTGCGATTACAGCATTTGATCGTACTTGTGTTGATTTCAGTTTTCTAATTAAAACTGTGATGCAGATGTGTGCAGGTATTGCAAAATGAGTGATGTGGCTTCACATACAACCAGGTTCTGTTTAATGTGTAGTCATAAAGGGAATCATTTGAGGTAGTTTATGAGCCTCTAAGTTAAGCTGTAGAAAGCTTTACAGCAACTCTACAGGCAACACTACATCCTGGCTAGGGGTGTGGGAAAATATAAAATACTGCAATATTATGTTTTGTGATACTGTATTGATTCTCAAGAATGCTGTATCAATTTTTAATCAACAGTTCACATGAAAAGATTTGTGGCACACAGTGGTTCATTTGGCGTTGTGTTTAAACTAAATAGATACTGTGATTATATAAAAACACTATATTGCAAACCTCCTATTGCATATGGTGGAAAACTTGGATAAAAAAAATGTCAGTATATCGCCTTGCTTGCAGTATTGCAGTATATTACAACATAAATTAATAATCTGTAGAACAGGTGTTCTGCATCTGTAGTAGCAGACCTCTACAACTTTTATTTCAACTGGTTAGAAAACAGCTGTTTGTGGATGTTAAAACAGAAATGACGTCTCATAGAAGATGCAATTCCTTGAGTCAACTAGAAAAATGATCCTCTACAGAAATCTTTCTTCATAAGCACTAATGTCCTCCAACATGTTTGGGTCTTAATAGCCAATTTCATGTTTGCTAATGCTTACTGGCTATAGGTGATGAATCTGAAAATGATTGTTTCATTAAAAGGATATTAAGTCATAAAAGAAGTGGCATATGTTTGGGGGCGTATTTCCTGTAGCTGAAACATCTCTCACGCTCGAATGTCTGCCGAGTCTGTTGGGGTTTGCTCTCTTGACCTCGGCCTCTCGCTCTGGCCTAAATTTGGACATCTTAGGTCCCAAGTGTGAAAACAAGTGTGTACTGTATATGCAAATTGGGACTGTACATCATCTGCACTACAAACAAGACAAGCGAGGCAGCCCTTTCCCTGCTTTGATTGAGGCTCGGCTTTTGTGCTCGGAGTCAATTAATGAGAAATTATACAGAGGACAAAAACACAACAACCCATTTTTATGATGGTCTCATTTTTACAGCCATTATCACATCCAGTGAAAATTAATTTTAGTTAGATTTATAGCACAAACATGCAGAGAATATAAATTAGACTCAGATTCAGGTTTATGTTTAAATATAAAGCAAAATTTGCTTCTTTGTAGTCACTTCCAACTTCCTTGAAACATGTGATGCGTTGACTTGTCCAGGCCATGGTGTCTAAGTGTTATCATTTTCACAAGCTTACACACCTTTTGCCTGACCTATAAGTTAATTCCATCTTTACCAAAAACACATCTAACGCCAGTGATTAACACTCCATTTTGAGAGATTTCACACTTTAGCGAGGCAACCAAGTGTGATCCTGTGGCGTCTGGTTTGGAGCCAATGTGTTATTACACTGTTGTGCAAAAAGCGCATTGTGTCATATAAGCAACAATGAATACCACATAAATACCACACATACAGAATGTATGAAATTAAGTACCTGAGGCATTTTACAGCCTCTTACAGTCTTTATATAGGTGTTTATGATTCTCTGCATTCCTCTCCCTCTCCAGGATGACCATCAACGCAGAATGCCAGCTGCAGCTCCATAATTTCCCAATGGATGAACACTCCTGTCCTCTTGTCTTCTCCAGCTGTGAGTACTGGCAATAAACACACAAATACGGTACACACATACTCACAGAGCAATGCCTATGAATGTTAGACCTTGTAAAACAAAGGTAGAGTTTGATGAACACAAAATAAAAACTACACAGCCATTACGAATATTGGCAGATATACAGTACATGTAAAGTACATGTGAGTAAAAAGTTGGTACGAAGGTGGGATTGTTTTTATATTAATATAACATCTCAAAAAGGCAATCACTGTATGTAGTGGTGGCTCCACAGAATAAACATACATTGGCCACAACAGTCCTTATTAAATGTTAGACAAAAGTTTTGGACTAATCCCTGGAAAAGTATCGGAAGAACAAGACTAATACATTTGTAAAAAAATTATATATTTATTATCATACATTTGGATGTAAGATCAAAAGATGAACATAAGATGAAAGTTCAGTGTTTCCTATGATTTACATCGAGACGTATTAAACAAATCACCCTCAATACATATACAGTTGGATGTCATGACATGGATAACAGCCAAAAATATTTCCCAAACTGTTAAATTACTTTTTTGAGGAATACAAACTGATCCTAGTTCTTCCTGTTCCATTAACTTACCCAGCTTCTAAAAAGCATCAGAACCACATTAGGTTTTGTGTGACAGGTTGTTCCATTGAACTAGACGTCTTCCACTAGATGTGATTTAATTTTGGTAATAATTGTTACCTGCTGTGATGACAGATGTGCATATGTCACCGGCCATTAGTAAACCTCCTCTCTATATTGAGTTTGGATAATCAATTGACTGTCTTCAAGAATATGTAGAATTTGTTCACAGTACGAAAAGCCTGAATGTTACAGCACTATACAGCGAAAGCGCTATTGACCCCAAATTGGCTTCCATTAAGTGTGTGCTCTCAGTAAAAGGACATTCAGTAAAAGCCCCTGTTGCCCCAGCCTCAGTCGATCACCACGTCGATAGACTCTTTTTCCGTCTTTAGCTGCAATAAAAGAGCAACTATATTCTTCAGTAGCACGGAATTAAAGATTATTTTCTAGAGCTAAATGCTGCAGATGCCTGTCAAAGGTATTTTTATAAAAATGATTTTATATTCTCATTGTATTTTTATATTGCCTTTCAGCAAACGTGGTATCATTCATTAGTAATGAATACAAGTGCAAGCTTAGATAGGCGCTAAAGGTTTTCTTGGCACAAGTAGCAAAAAGTTTTATAACATTTGTTCTGTGTATTTATTAAAATGTACAGAACGTTTTATTTTTGTATTTATGAATGTGTCCAATTTTTGGAAAAAAAAAAAGTTGAGGAAACCCAACATTTCAAAGTAAAAAAACTTCAATAAAATTCAGAGTTGGTTCACTGAATGAAAATCTTGGTTTAAAGGCAAGCTAAGAATCCTTTTATTTTTAGGTTTTACCAAGCATTATGCTGCAGTACCACTGAATCACAGTGACCCAGGAAAATTACTCCCCAATATGAATGATGACATGCAGTCTGGGAAGTTTATGCAAATAAGCAAACTTTCTAAATACCTTTAGATACCTTTAGTCATCTAAGTTCATAATTTTAAGTTCTGTTAAAGTATGTATAAAACCGAGACAGTTTGAACGTGTCTATTTATGTGGAGTTTATCGTGTTTGTTTAATATACATTATCATACGATAAAGTAAGCACTGAAATTAGTTTTCCTGCATTCCCTGACTAAACACATATTAATAAAAGTTTCTTAGCATGTAATGAAACGCAGATTAATATTCAAAGTTATGAGCACTCCCACGCTTACCCAAATGAAGAGACAGGCTTGTTGTTTCAAAGAAACCATTTCCATTAATCCTCATATTAGAACATAACATGAGACTCTATTAGGTGCCAAAGGAAAGCTCATAAACTAAGCGAGCAGCAAGTGTTTCACTCAGGTCGTCTCCATCTGTTTTGCATAAACATGTTGCCAGCCTACAAATCACGCATTTCACGGCAGATCGTCCACCAGAGTCCAGCTGGCCTGCACGTAGCTCTCACTTTTTATTATTGTCCAAACACATAATCCTTTGCTCTGCTCTGTAACATTCAATGCTATTTCTTTATCTTGTTATCTAAGACACATGCCTCTTAAAGTGTTACAGTGTTGTAGAAGCCTAATGCAGAAGCTGTAAGGCGAGTCCTCCCTTTACAGCTGCAATGAATTTCATTTATTGAGACTGAACGCTACAAACGTGACGAACGCCTCGGTGGGCTTATCTCCTTTATTAATTCTGAATATTTTCTGAAAGCAGGTGTATTCTTATGGTGTTATGCAGGCAATCTGATGCCTCGTAAACATGTTTTAAATTCATTCAGTAGCTTGGTTCTTGTCACACCGGAGCTTTTAAGCCTCTAGATAGTTACCATTATAAAAAAAACTATTCTGAAAACTGGTGAGCTCAGTGTAAAGCCATAAAAAGCTTTGATTGCAAGTACATTGTGCTTTGTTCACATTACAAGCAATCACTTGTAAAAGAACACCTTCTGTGGTGCTATATCGGGAGGATATTTACATTTGTACCGCCAGTATCATTATATAGAAGCAACAATAGGCCACGCGTGTCACAAAATGCGGCCTATGATTGAGGTCCAGTTAGTAATGGGCCGTGCGCGAGAAATGGCAAGATGTGACATTTTCAGGACATTTCTCTTTGCTTCCTGTCAGGCAGCTGACAGCTACAGGATGAAGTGGGGGTCTCTATTATGAAATAATTTTTCACAATTGCAGTCTTACACAGTGGCTTTTTGGGGTGATGGTGATGATACTACAGTGGGTAGCAGCATGGTATTTATTGCACGTTCAGATCAAACCAGTTTTAGAGAACATACATCTGATTTTATGCTTCAAGGAATAAGAAGAATCGAAGCAAGATGTTAAGGTCTCCCTCGAGTCCTGTAATTAGTTCCTTTCTCATACTTATTTGTATATTTATTTATTGATTTTATTTGATGAGGTGAGAGAGAAGCCTCTGCACTGAACGTTAGAGATTTATCTGACATCAAATGCATCAACACTAATTACTCGAGACACACAAAATAACACAGTCAGCTCATAAACCGTGATTTATAAAGAATTCCCTCCCTATGTTTTCATCGGTGAGGTTTTAAGGACTGCCGGCATCAGATAAGGTCAGTCAATGACAAGGGCATAGCCCACAGAAAACACGACGTTAGATTGTAATTTGACACAAATTTCTTTCATGCTGACCAATGAAGCATCAGAATAACATTATTATTCCTAAGACCTTCCTGCTAGCACAACTAGAAACGTTTAAATGCAAATAACGTGTACGTATGTGAAGCCTATTAAAGACGGATCTGTTGAGATCGTTACAGGAGCTCGCTTCCTATTATTGAAGCGCTAGTGGCACAGGTTGCAATGTAATCTCTAAAGATGCAGAATTAACTCCATGTCAATTGTGGCCAAAAGGCAAGTCATACATTTAAAGATGTAATCAGCAGTTTTCATTCACTCCTACCCAGAAGAGCCGAAGACCTCCACCCCGACTGCCGTAGGGCTTGTTACATTATTTGAAACCCCTCGACAGGGGCTCATGAATGTACAATCAGAAGTTCTGACTGTGACTCAGTGTTCTGCACAACTTTCTCTTCTCATTTTAAAAACCTCATCGAAAAATTGACTTGTTTTAAAACTTCAGAGTGTCAGTGTGACGGACAAGGCAAACAATGCTGAATGCTTGCAGTTTAAACATATTCCCAAAGCAGCTAAATTGTTACTAACCTTGTGTACATGTATGTCTCTGTGACATGGGTTTAGAATAGAGTTGCTGCATTCTCTGCAGAAGGGGGGAAAAATAGTGCTTAGGGTTGGCTGTTTTTCCTTCCTCCGCAATAAGTTATCTTGACAGTTTACTTTATGTTCAGACAAGGGCGAGGATTTATAAACAAAAAGTTCTCATACACCCACCTGGACTTCTACTGTGTCTAGGTAAGCATTTATTACTAGTAAATGAGGTTTAAAGAACACAGAAAAAGATTCAGTTTAGGTTTTTGCCTTTTAATTTTAATTGGAATATAATTATCACGGCAAGGCCTCCTAAATGTAAAATATTTTAAAGAAAGGATTTAGCTAACAGGGCAGCTTAACCTAGCTTGTATTTTTCCACTTTTCAGGTGGAATACAAGCTTAAAAGCACTAGATCATAAATGTTTTAAAGGAATCTTTGGCAAACAGTTAACCTAGCTTACACATACAGTATATATAGGTACATACATAGGTATTCAAACTTAACAGCACGGCCGCCCCCCTAAATAGCTGATTTGTAAAGACATACTTTGCACTGTAGATGTTGAATATTGTGAGGGAATAAGTTAAATGGGGTACATAAGCTTTGCTACATTATTACATCTTTATTACCAGTAAAGAAACAGCAATTTTTATTAAGTATTAAGTATTGCAGTATTATTGTAGTTTAGGTTCCCTTACACAAAAGGTGACAAGAATCCAAATTCCAGTCTGACTTTAAATCCCTCACCTTCATTCATGTGATATTTACATACACAAATTAACATATTACTAGGCTTCACAGTAATACAGCAGAAGTGAAGACTCTATATCTTCTTTGCTTGGAGAAATAGACAAGCAGAATATTAAATCCAGGGCCACAGCTCATTGTAATTTATAACAGTGTATGAACATGTCACTTCAGGGGACTTTAAAGGGTATGAAATATGACAAACAATTTGTAGCTATGAAGACACAATGGTAACACAGGTAATATTGTTTGCAGTAAACACTAAGAGAAATATGATGGCAATAATGTTTGCCTCCTACGTTAGCATTTAAAGGCTATCCATTGATGGCTATCCTCTAAATGAGCACATTTACATAATTAGCCTGGCACAACAAGACTTGCCACCTATCATTAGCATCACTCACTTCTGACTGAACTTTATTCTTACACTATGTTGTTGTTGTATTAGCTTATAAAAGAAATTCAACCTCCAACTTACACCCTCTAGAAAGAATCTGTATGTAAAATACTCTATGTCAAGTCAAGCTATTTTTTCGTTAGTCTCAAGCACGTCCTCGAGTTTGTTTCAAGAGCATCCTTGAGACCAGCTGACTTGTAAAAACAGGTGAAATTATTTGGCAGAAATTAAGATAAACACAGTACTGAATTACACGGTAGAGCAGATATTTGTTCCCGACGGTTGTGCAACAGCACATACCAAGCAAACAAGTTAACAGTAATTGCTAAGTTGGTCTGCAATGCACCGAATTGCCTTTGAAACTTACTGCATAAATGTGTATAAATCATGCATAAATCAGGTATAAATCACATATACACTAAAACTGCAACACTGCATTAATATTTCCCAGATTGCTTGCTTTCAACTTTTATCTCTGTATTGTTCTTTTGCACTCTCTTTTATGTGCACTCCTTATTAACTTCTTTTTTTTGTGGTTTCTAGACGGGTATCCCCAAGACGAGATCGTGTACAAGTGGAGGCGAAAGTCAGTGGAGACCTCGGACCAGAAATACTGGAGGCTTTACCAGTTTGATTTCATGGGGCTCAGAAACACCACAGATGTGCTGACCACGACAGCAGGTAAGAAAGACTTTAGACAAGTTTGACAGTCACAAAAAACATACCAAACAGTTACATTTCATGACACTGGGACTAAGATTTGTAAAAAACTTTAGTAATTCCAGCAGGGGAACTCTTTATTTTCGCACGGTCAGATCAGAGGTCAGTTTTCAAAGCGGAATAGTAGCCGGAAAAGTCAGCTCACCTCCCAAGCCACCCAACTACATCAGTGCCCCGAGATTTGCGCAGGTTAACATTAGCAACGTGCCCATAAATATAATCATACGACTACAAGCTCAAAGCTTGTAAGTATTCCCCTCAGGCATAAGGGCAAATTGGTTTTTCCACAGACATTAATCACCAAGATTAAATATTTAAAAGGAAGTTTCATTATTCAATCCTTTTCTCTTCCCATGCTTTCAGTGCAGTTATTAGGCTTTGTGTTGTTTGATAATTTAATTTAAGTTTGTCGTAGGGGAGGCGGAGTCAGCTGTAAAAGTATCGCTCACCTCCGACAGGTGCCAGCAATTACCCCACTGGCACGAGGCAGACAAGTTCCTAATACATTTTACACGCTTTCAGGTGACCCGCGAAGATTAAATCAGATTTGAAAAGCTTAAATAAGCCAAGCATTACTACTAAGGGAGGAAGAGCGAGAAGAAGGCCGTTAACCCCTTTTAACCTTGTTTACGAGTTGCTTTTATTTCCTCTGGTTTGCGCCACACGGTCTTTTGTCTTTGGAGAGACGTGCTCGAATCTGCACGACGTGACCTGACTCAGCTGTCTGAGAGCTGACCCTCAGTTCATGAATATTCACAGAGCAGGAGCACTTGGCACGATTACGAGAGGAATAACAGGGAGTGGCATCTAATTACGAAGGCACTCAGTGGAAATTAGGTGTACAGCTTCATTTTGTTTAGGAAAATGTCCCAATACGTGACACGGCAAAATCAAACATACTCCTCTTTTTAACCCATTTGTCTTTTAATGTTGTTTCATTATATCTCACATTGAGAATACGATCAAGCCTCTCTTTTCTATCCCAAGACCCACTGACAGCCTCATAAATTATACGTAATCCTGGACTCCCGCTGTATCGTCAAAACACAGTCGAACTAATTTTCTGCCGAGATGCTCAAAAGCGACGGCAAACCTACACATCTACCTCACGCTGTTCAAGAAAATTAGCAGTTTTCTCATTTATTACCTCATTTCTTTTTCCCGTTTCGCTTGCCGGAGCTCCATCTCCACACGCACGACGATTAGATCCCCAGCTAAAAATACCTATCATTAATTTACATCACAACAAACTTCCAAAGTGCTGCGTTTCTCTCTGGCCTCTTTTCTGTCTTATTTCCCCCTCTCCCTCTCCCTCCTTCTCCCTCTCCCTCCCAGCTTTATCCTTGATCCCTCACAAACACAGGAGGTACAGAGATGTTTTAATGAGGACAGGGTGGACAGATCCCCGGCCGCAGCGCCACCGGGGAACCCCCACGCTGCAAATCCACTGTCGTTATCAATTCAGCGGCGTCCTCTTCAAAAGGTCCCAGCGTGGAATCCCAAACACTCGAGCACTTTGTTCTGCAATCCCATCTCAAATTCCCCGAAAGCTTCCATTATGCCCTTTTCTGCAGTTACACCGGAGAAACGCAGACATTCGTTCTTTTCTTTCAATGTCCTTCTTTATGTGCACACCTCAGACTTTTTGCAATGCCACTTTTCTAACAATCCCACCGACATATAACTTCCTTTTTTAGTTAACTTCCTTTCAACTGCGACCACTAACTTGCAGCTTACTACAGATTACATTAAAATCATGGCTTTAAATTGTGATGAAAACTCTCTTTAAAGAAAATATTCAGCCTCAAAGCTAATTTTGCAAACATAACACACATGAATATTGTCCACGTTTTAGAGGGCATTAGAAAGGATTCCTCTAATTGCCAGTATAAATAGGAACATTAAACAGTACAGAAGTGAAGTATTAAGTGAAGTAAATAAAACCAACCATTTTCAGTTTTCCATCCTGTAAAAATAAAGGCACAACACCCAAGTATTCAATATTTGTTTATTAAAAATGTTTATTGTTACCATGCTACGCGAGGATCCATGACCTTTTGATCAATATGAATCCGAGCCAAAAAGCAGCACTGCATCCTTCTCTCTGGCAAGGCCCTCTCACAATGCTCCAATGAAACTGGCCAGTAGCCTGGAGATCAGACTGGGGTTGCTCTGCACAGCTCCAGGGTATTTGTGTGGAAGAGCAACACCGACTTTCTCTCAACACAATATCTGAATAACACAGGTAACAAAAGAGAAGTAGAGAAACTGGTCCCATAAATAGAAATAACAAACAAGGCCATTTGAAGCATCAATTAACAGAATTATGTGCAACTTGAATTAGTTTGCTCAGTAAAAAATTAATTTGTGTTTTGCTAGTGTACGTAATATTTGCACTTTACTAGTGTCCTGACTGGCCCTGATCTAAATCCAGTTGAGCACCTATGGCACAAGTACCACCCCACAGAGTGTCCAGCTCACAAATGGCCTGGTCAAGGTCTGTGAGGAAAAGACACTGCCTGCCAAATCATCGGGGACATGCCCAGATAGAGCTAGGAGTGTTGTGTAGACACTATTAAGAGTTGCGATGAAACTGGTGCGACTCGCACGAGCCCACGATCTCACTTAATGTGATTTTGTTGACGGTTTGTGATATTTGCGACTTCTCATTTGCGTTAATGCAAATGTATTATTATGTGGACAGAAAACGTCATCCAGTTGCTATTACGTTTCTCATAAAACGTAAGCAAAGTTGCAGTTTTGTTGTACAGGAATGTAATTTTTAGCAGACAGGGTTGGCTCACCTGTGTGTGCGCGATACAGAGAGCGGAGGATAAATGAAAAGTTGTCATGTAAATATAAATCACATCAGGCTATTTAGTTTGGTTAAGAAAAGAACAAGGTATAGACCCAATATAAGGGAAGGTAACCTTAAATCACTGCTGTTGTGATCTGGCATTATATAAAAAATAAAATTAACTTGACCTTCTAGGCAGGGCGCAGCACCCCGCCTATATAATGGTAGTGGCAAGATTGTTGTGTGTAGTAAGAGCATGGCGTCTGGTGAAGAGCAAGTGGAAAAAAAACAGGCCGCGATCATCTAAAGCAGGTGTAGCTAACCCTGGTCCTAGAGAGCCACATCCCTGCTTGTTTTCCAACTGTCCCTGCACATACAGCTCCTGATTGGCTGAACACACCTGATCCAGGTAATCAATAGTGGGAAAGGGAGGGATAGCTGGAAAACAAACAGAGCTGTGGCTCTCTAGGACGAGGATTGGCTACCCCTGATTTAAAGTATGGGAGTATTTTAAGCAGAGACCAAATAACATGGTGCTCTGTGAGCTCTGCAAATTAGAAATCATACCATCGCCATGCAGGTGTTAGACGGACACTGTTGTATTTTTCAACGCACACTCTCTGTCTGCTGTTGGGAGTGTGCTCATCTGTATGTGTCTATTTGTGTGTGTGTACATAAACGCGGAACTTGTGTGCGATAACAAGCAACCATGTACAGAAATGTCGTCGTGCAAATATATAAATAACATCAGGTTGTTTAGTTTGTTTAATCAAAAAACAAGGTATAGACGTGTTCTATAAGAATGACTTTAAATGACTTCTGGTGCGATCTGGCGCTATACAGAAAATACATTTACATAAAATTTACTTCACCTTGTAGGGGGAGTGGGGGTGCCCCCAATACAATGGTAGGGAAAACACTGTTGATTCTATTGGACAATATCCATTTTACTTGAATTGACGTTTTTAGAAGTTACTTGAATTTTGCATTATTTATTTAGCTGTTGAATTGCTAGATGTAGCTCACACCTCATTCTTAAAAGAAGCTCTTGCTTTAATGATATTGTGGACTGTTTATTAGTCTCTAAAAGGTGATTTACTAGGTTAGACTGACATGTTTTTGTTTGGGGAATAATGCTTTGTCATATTGTCAAGAAAAGATGATTGAATAAAATATTGAAATTTCTATTTATTATAAAATATAAGATTTTAAATCAATAGATTAATTGATTAATCAACGTCAAAATAATTGTTCTGCGCAACCCCCGTTATGTGCAATTAAACTGTGCTTCCCTTTCCATCTTTCCTCGAGGCTGCGAGACAAGTGAGCCCAAAACGTGCAAATGTACGTAGTGTACAGTTTGTCAAAGGAGATTTCCATTTAAGATTAAGTCAACTAGCAATATTCAATTAGTATTACTATGAAAATAAATTTGTATTATTCTAAGAATGTGACAATTATCCTTGTTATAAAAATAAAACAATATCTCAAACTAAAATAATATAACATTTTCCCCACGTTTGTCTAAACAACTTATACTGTTTAATACTGTGAAATACTGTTTATTAATGTAATATCTCTCCATGCTGATCTCATAGTAAGTATAATTTCTGTATATTCTAAATACATATATTTTTTATATAGTATCCATATAATTATCATCATATTAAAAAAGGGGGGGTCCCCTCAGGTCGGAGAAAAGCATTTCCTCTATTTTATGGTCTCTGTTAAGATTTTTCTGTTTTCGCGCAGTCAGATCTCTGTAAATCTTAATCATCTGACTTTTTTCAGTTACTTTAGCTGTCTGCCCACCATCCCATTCGATCCAGATTATCTCTTTTTGTGCAATTACCGACCCGATTCCAAGCTGTCGTAGAAAGAATGATGATGTCTGATGTCTTATACGACCAATAATAATAACAAAGCAAATTTGGTAAAACATTAAAAGAATTTGCATAACATACAGTACAAAGAGTTGTGATGCATGCCAAAGACAACCCTACAGTAGCTCCCACACCGATTCTGGAAGCCCTCAGTCCCCTAAACTAGAAAAATTGGAGGAACAAACTGATTCATGGATTTGGACACCTTTATTTTTCAAAGATGTCGAAGTTATTCTCAGACAATGCGAGTTGGATAGTATCAAACTTTCATTACATTTGAAAGAACCGGATTTCAGAGAAAGGTCAATAACAATGTATAACAATAATAACCGCACCTCATATTTCTCTCTCCATTTTCTGTTTCTCAAAAGGTGACTACGTGCTGATGACGGTGTACTTTGACCTCAGCAGAAGGATGGGCTACTTCACCATCCAGACCTACATCCCATGCATCCTGACCGTGGTCCTCTCCTGGGTGTCCTTCTGGATCAAGAGCGACGCTACGCCAGCAAGGACGGCCTTAGGTACAGTATACAACGCACAGCTTCAAGGGGAACGTTTGAATAAGCAATCTGTTGGCAGCAGTATTCCACGCTACACTTGGCTTTTCTGTTACAGTACTTTTTCCCACCGCTACTACTACTACTACTACTAGAATTCAGAATTCAGCAACAGGATTTAGCCTAGCTTTTTTGAGATTTCAGTACTTTAGTACTCGCAAAGCTGCCGTCGCGCTGTCTGTGCTTTGTACGTTTTTCTGCAAACGCGCGTTGAAAGCACACGTCCCATCAACCTCGCTTGTATTTTGTCATCTTCCCTTGTAGCATTAATCATATCTTTTCTTTGATCCGTCCACAATTGTTTTGAATAATTTTCCTCCTCCACTGCACGCTTACCATAAGTTAATGTGCTTTCCCACTGACGACGATAGCGCACAGCGTCCCAACATCACCCCTTTTGACTTGGAAGTCAAGGTAAGCCATTTGTAAGTTTACGACCATATGCAAATTTAATTTTCACAGTACATGTACCTGTGTACACCTGTAGCCATCTGCACGGAACGCACCGACGTGTCGCATTTACATCCATCCCCAGTTACGGTAGCTGTCGCTCCTTTGATTTTCATCAAAAGCCCAAACGGTATTGTTAAAAGTGCACAATTACGTAATTGTCCACTTTTTGACCTGAAGTCAAACGTCAAAAAGAGTAACAAGCCAAGCGCGTAGTTGCATCTATTTTGTAAGAGCGGCCGCAGGTAAAGTTATGTCAGGTTTGTAATTAATGGCTAATCTGAAACACTCCAGGTCTTTAACCAAAGTGTGGCATTATACATTAAAGAATTACAGACATTGTCATGCACATTACTCTCTTTAGGTAAGCTCATAAGTAGTGGAACAAACCAACATACAATTAACATAAACTGCATAAAATGACACACAAATTTTTTTTTTCTAAGTCTGACATGAAATCAGATTCAACATTACCTGTTTTAGGTCAGTTAGAATTCCCGAAATTATTTGGATTTGCTAATTGCCAGAATGAGAGAGAATTGTTAGCACTGCCCACAAATTCTCTATAGGATTAAGATAAAACAAGTTTTAGCTAATGTGATATAACTCCAGCAAACGCACACATTAGACAGTACACGTAACTGATTGCTCTATGTGATGTATTTACTCTGGTCGTTCTTCCTATAGTAGAAGAGGCGTTATAACTTTCATGTGGAAATTGGCTCAGTTTTGTGAGAGGGAGCAGAGAGATGCAGTTTTGCCTTACAAGGAACCGTCGATTTTCAACTAACAGCTAACGGTAGCTAGGAGACCGGCTGAGGAGGTGAAGGAGCAGCTGGTTGAAAGGTGCCTCAATTTTAAATGCAGTCCAGTCTCGTAATTATGAGATGCTATATTGCAACTATGACGCTCAGTATTACCCTTTTACAGTAAAGTACCCGAGCGCAAAGTGACTTGTAGACGAATCTGACTTAGAAGAGGACAACTGACAGACATGAGAGCAGGAGAGATGGAGCGTTTATCTAGGCTGGCTGATCTGATTCAGTATGGCTTTAATTTGTCATAGGAATGTCTGTGCTGCAATAAGTTTCTTCTGAAGAAAAAGCTCATTAAAAGGTTTGTTTTTCAGATTAAAGCCTAAATGTATACAAAAAAAAACCAAAACAAACACTTTAATGCACTCGTAATGCAACCGTGTGACCTGTTACTCCTCCTCTGAACTATTTATAGATGATCTGTGAACACGAGATGTGGTCTTTTCCACCTGGTTTACTCCTAGATGCGGAACAAAGGTCGACATCTAATGTATTTGAATGTATTGTCTGATTCCGTCTCCGGTGTCCTGCCGTGTTTTCTAAATCTTGATTTGTAAACATACGTGGCATAAGGATTGTTGAGTACAGTGAGGGCGTCTCTGGCATATTTGCTTATATGCTCTGGAGTGTTTCTGTATCTGATTTTCTGTCTGTCTGCAAGACGGTGTTGTTCAGATTCCCTGCGCAGACAGGAGTTACCCCGGTTTCCATGGCATCGTGCAGTGACAGTTCCCACAGAATGAAAACCTGTGCAAAGAAAACTAGTGACCTTGATTTGAAATAGCAGTCTAAACCGTGACCAGCCAGTGGGCAGCTTATAAACCTATAACAAACAAACAAAAAAAAACCTTTGCACTGATTGTTTTTTAATGGAGTTCACACTTTTTACAGTACACTGGGATTGAGGCACAGAGAAAGAGTTGTTCATTTACCTACTTTGGCACTTCAATCTAATGAGAGGGGGGAAAAAGAGAGTCTAGACGAGCTCTAGGAGGTAGCTTGAAATAGACGGGAGCGAGTCGTCTCTATGGAAACCGCAGGCAAAAACAGTGGCTCGCGCTGCCGTGGAAGACGTGTAGGAGATGAGGATGAAAGAGAAGGGAGAGGGAGAGAGGGATAGAGAGGGTGAGATGGGGAAAGGGAGAATGAGAGAGAAAAACAGTGAGATTAGTGTGTGCGTGTGTTTAACCCAGCGATGGCTATCGATGCCTCCGATGGGCATTAATGTCTGGACTCATCTCTGTTTGAAAGAATTGATTATGTTTCACAAAGCAAACAAAATATTCTTCTTTATGGGGAATAATTTCACAAAGACTGACACTGATTGCCTACTTAAAACTTGTACCCAATCAGAATACTATTTCAAGTGTTGATAACGTCTTTCACAGTTTTATAGGAAAAGGCTAACTCATTAGTGGAACGGCAGTTGGCGTGGGGTTGGCACCTGGCTGTTATACATTTCCTATGTTATGAGAGTGGTCGTTGTGGAGTTAAAGTTATGGTTGAGTGGAACGACGAGAGCTTTAACGGTCAGGATGTTCTGTCTGCACAATGCAGCGCTTCATTTTATTGGTCCGACGCCAATCTCAATGGGAATTTATGTTTGCAGTATGTCAAAAACTGTCAGAAATTCATTTGTGTGTCATAAATTGCCAGTTTATGGAATTAATTTTCTGGGCAAAAATCTGTAGTAAAAACTAACATTTCCCTTTGTTCTATATATTTGTAGATACCTCCCAGTTTACTGTTTTAACTTATATAGGAATTATTGAAAAACTTCCAAAACTTGCCACAAAGATTTAGAGCCTTTATTGTGCCTAACATTGGTTTTGTTAAAACATTTCTACCAGTATAGGCACAAATACCTGGATTTAAAGGATAACTTTTCTCCATTTTCAGATTTCACCTGCAAAACCAGAATGCAGCTCTCCCACGATTAAAGTAAAATTTATCTCGTATTAATATGAAATGCCAGTGCGGTAGTATTTCTTAGTTCTGTTGAAAAGGTGCCATTTCTAGCCATGCTCAATGTTTCCACTAGGGTTTTAAAACTTAATTAAATTAATCACTATTGCAGAGATAAGGGAATACAGGATCAGATTTTTTCCTCGGCTTGCTGAGGACAAGTCAAGTTTCAACCGTGGTGATGTTAGGATTTGTCTCATATTTCTGATGTGGCTGTTCTGTACAATAGAAGTTCCTAACCTGCAAACTGATTTATGATAAGTCGAATTTCGGCTGGCGGGTAAAAGATGAAAAGGAAAATTTGATAGTTTCGAACAACTGCACTACAGTCAAACAAATGTCCAGACAGGATTGTTGCAAAAATAGGGACATCTACCCAGAATACCCTGTATGTATTATTAATATTGATTAATGCCAACGTTGTATGTAATTGCCAACTTCTGCTTGGGTCACCACTGTGATACTAAGCAATAGTTGGTTGTGCAGTCGCAGACAATTCTTTTCTTTGTCTTTGAAAGTACTGCACCTTTCTTATATGTACATTACCTCCCATAGGTATCACCACAGTGCTGACCATGACCACCCTGAGCACAGTTGCCAGAAACTCGCTACCCAGAGTGTCCTACGTGACGGCCATGGACCTATTTGTGACCGTCTGCTTCCTGTTCGTCTTTGCTGCCATGATTGAGTACGCCATGCTCAACTACTACTCCTACAGTATACGAAGACCTCCTGCCAAGACAAAGAGAATGGTAAGCCTGTGATAATATGCTGGTACTGCCTTTTACATTAACATTCGCCTCTGCCACAGCAAAGGGCACAGATGATAGAGTGGCCTAAAATACGAATTTCTCATAAAATACTCTCACATGTCTTGTCTCTAATTCGCTCATCACCGTTGTGTCAATAATGACATGCTAAAAATGCTAATTATTATGGGTGCTGATGTACAGTTCTCTGCAATGAGACAAGCGTTTATGGCTTTTGAAATGGATGAAAGCTGGTCTAACCGCATCGTTCTTCACAAACTCGTATTGATTACAGATGCCATGTCGTCCCAGGTGTCTGACATGTGTGTCTGTGCAAAAGCGTTTCTTTTCTAGCGAGCACTCCATGTGAGAATCTAATGCTCTGCGTAGGTGTTTTCAAGGCCGCACCTGCTGCTAACGCTTTGATGGCACCGGCGCGCGGCTGCCAAGACTGACTCGGCCGCTGCTGCTATCGTTTCCCTCTCTACCCCCGTCTTCATTATTTCCTCACATTGTAGAGGAGTTCTGCTGAATGTGTCTCTGGGCTAAAAAGACTGTCAGCTCAGACTGAGCAATTAAGTTTTGTTACATTCAGTCTCCTCCTCCAGCAGTCTTCCCTGCTGTATTTTGGTTCCGTCTGTCTGTGGGGAAGCCTCATATTTCCCTCCTCCCTTCTGTGTGGCCCCTTTGCGCCACCCACTCGGTCAGTTCTTACTCTGTAAGACACACTCTCCTCCAACTCTTCCTTTAAGAGAAGAGTAGACAATTAGGTTGTTCCACACTGGTTTATAAACATCAGGGATGAAGTCACATAATCAATTTTCTCAGGAGGTAATATTCTGTGTTCTGGTTTAAACATTTAAGCTGTAGCTGCATTATGTGACTGTTTTAAAAAAAAGGAATAACATTTCGTTTTATGTCATTCAAAAGAAATCAAATTATGGAAGTGAATTTGCTCTAGAAATCATACAAATCATTATAGTTGTGTCACAAAAGCACATTGAGGTCCGAATGCTTCTATCTGGGTCCGTTTTATTGTTTGATAGTGTATTTCTTCCCCTGAAAAATGTGGAGAATGGTGACATCTATTCAGTAATGGAGATTTTCAGCAATCTAAACATTGCCTTCTGTCTTTATGGACCTGCCGCTTTGCAATAACAACCAATTATGGTGACAAAGGCGCCGTTTTCCCACTGCGGCGCCGCTAAAAATGCTGTTGCGATGATGAGCGTATCCTGATTTTATAGTCTTGCACAACACATATGCAAATCTGCCACTCAGACTTGGACAAAAGCAAACTTATTTTTTTCTGATCTTACTGGCTAAAATAGTAACTGACAGTGGCAGCTTTTTTAAAAACGTAACTACTTAATGAAGCTGTCAGGTTGTGTAAAATTTTGTCTGCTATTGACTGTCCGACTTTCCGTGTGACTGGTGTTAAAAGACGTGAAAGAAATATTACATCTGAAGACTGTAGGCTGACGTGACTTGTGGCTAAAAAATACTGTTTTAAGTTTTCGTGATCCACCACAGTGGAGTTGAAATAACACAATCAGGATGTGATTTACTGAATGTGATTGTGAAGTGTAGACTTTTAGGTTTAATTTAAGAAGTTTAAAAAAATATGTGGCATTTACTGTCTAATTACAGCCAATGAAGTACCTCCATTTTCAGGGGCTCAATGGTATTTGGGCAAAGTGAGATAATTGTAAATATAACTATAATTTCAAATATTACTATAATGCTAATTAAAATAGCCATGCCTGCAGTCTGAAGGCCATTGACATTAATAATTTAGAGTTTTGTCACAGGGTGTGCATTGCCAGGCCTTCACTGCAGCCACCTTTAGTAGCTGCTTGTTTGTGG
Organism: Helostoma temminkii; assembly: GCA_900302695.1. NCBI lineage: Eukaryota > Metazoa > Chordata > Actinopteri > Anabantiformes > Helostomatidae > Helostoma > Helostoma temminkii. Next base: position 19,893 of record OMLM01004394.1, on the reverse strand, counting down.
GTTTGTCTGTTCAAGTCAAGTTAGTCTTGGATTCATCTGTCCAAAGAATCAGAGTCCACCATTCTGCATTCATCCACGTTTTTTCAGCCTAATGATGACCTTGTTCGCTTGCATTGAGATCACCTTGGATTTTATTTTGGTAGCTTCGATCAAATAGCTGCCAAATGCCAAGTCAATACCTGATAACAACTGTAGCACTTTTATCTGCTTCATTTGTCTTGAAGTAATTAGGGAATGGACCGCGCCTGGTCAATTAACTTGTTCTTAGTCAGTTGTCCAAATGCTATTGAGTCCCTAAAAGTGTAGGGACTCTGCTTAAAATGGCTGTAATTCCAAAATGGTAAATGAGATATTTTTGTGAAACCTCTTAAACTAAAGCTGAAAGTCTACACTTTGTGTGGTGGTGTATAAAATTACTGCCCAAGTACTTCTGGAACTAACTGTATATGGCAAAAAAATACAGTAAAATATTGTGATATAAAGCCACAAGTCTCCATCCTCCACCACCTGTAGCCCCACAAATTTGTGTAATTGTTTAATGAGAACTTATCCCTGTCATCTATTACATCTTTACTCTTGAAAATGCAACAAACAAACACTTCTTATTTACACGCAAGTATTTCAACAGTGCAGAGACTCACGTACAGAGGTTTCTGGCAGTTCCCCCACTGTAACTCTTTTTCTTGTTCCGTTCAGGCCTGCTCGTCTTTCAATGTGGGTCGCGCCCCTCGATCTGTGATGCCCGTGGGCAACTCGCTCTTCTGGCACGACTACGAAGACAACTGCCTGTACGAGTGCCTGGATGGGAAGGACTGCAAAAGCTTTTTCTGCTGCTACGAGGAGTGTAAAGAAGGAGGATGGAAGAAAGGACGGATTCACGTCAACATCCGAGAGCTGGACTCCTACTCCAGAGTTTTCTTCCCCACCTCCTTCTTGCTCTTCAACATTGTCTACTGGGTCAGCTACCTCTACCTCTAATTGGGTTAGCGATTTGTGGGCATCTACTGAAATGGCCACAGAGCACCGCAGCTAGTGAGGTCAAAACTAAGCACAACTTGGATCTGCTCTATGGGAAGTCTTGTTAGACTTGTTGGCTCTGCAGTGGTATGACTCCTACCCCCCCCAAAAATCAAAATCAAAAACAAAAAAAATACATGTGCTGTTGTGCACAGTGTAAAGTCTGCTCCAAAGACAGTACAACACTTAGCATTAGAACAACAAGCACAGTTAACGGACAGGCCCTGTGAACGATTCTCAGAGAACAACTAAATAACAGACAGCTGTGACTTCAGAGTTTTGGTCAAGTGTTGTGTTGCGTTGCAAAATCTTGGTGGTCGAGACGGCGAAGCACCCATAGTGCCTTCTTTAGAAAGGGTGCGGTGACAGATTGCGGAGCTTCACAGGTCCCGCTATTATCTTCGTTACCTCATCCGTAGGACCGCCGCATGCCGATGTGTTCATTGTTTGAGGGCACAAACCTAGAGCGCCATTCTCACTACTGACTCTCACCATTTATTTTGTAGTTTGAGTTAAGTAATTAAAATTTTTCTTGCTTTTAATTTTAGTAATCTTCTTTCCTCCTTCTTATTATTATATGACCTAACTTACACGTCTCTTGTTAATAGTTAAATATGAGTTAGTATCAGGGGTTGTCTGTTAGAATCTCATTTAAATCTGTCAGCGTTTGTTCGTGATGCTTGCTCGTGAAACCCGGCAATGAAGTTTACAGCAGATGCCAAGAACATTCGGGGGGTTTTAATGAAAGCTGGGTTACTTGTACAAGTGCAGAAATACCTACCGATCTACCAAACATGCTAATTCCCTAGACTAGATTAGGGTTAGAACACTGGTGGTTTCCTACTAACAGCTAATACACTTGTATTTATTCATATCTACTTAAACTGTGCATTTAATTTCTAATTGGGGCTGTAGACTAACAAGACCAAATAAAGGTCAGAGCCTTTACTATTTCAGTTTTTTATAGCCTGTCACATGCAGGGCTCACTGTTAAGACACATCCTCTTGTGCCACATTGGCAATGCCAGTTTAGTCTAGTGTGTGGTACGTTGCTTGATTAATGTTGAGCCACAGTAAAAGATACTCCACACATTCTTCTGAATTTTCCACTTTACATGTATACTGTTTCTTACAGGCATCTGTAAAGGTCACAAATTAACATTTTGTTTAATCTGTAAATCAGTTTGAAGGCAGACATTTTATGTTCTACATGGTGCCAAACTGTTGACCAGTTACGAGGCAACAAATATAAGAGTTATTGGTCCTGTTTGCGAAGTAATGACACGAAAGGTTGATTGATTGATTCCAATGTTTATACGACCTGCTAACCTAATACTTTGGGCACAGACGTTAAAGTTGTGTAGTAAATATAATATATGATATAAAAATATAATAAAAAAAATCACTGTTTTAGTTTTGGTGTGAAGACGGTCTAAAATGAGCCGCAGAAATGTTCAGTTGCCCACGAAAAACTTAACCCTAAACATAAGCCACGTTTAGTTCATTTATTTTGCATTAGACACATTGCATCGAGTTTCAGAAGTAGAGCTCGAGTCGAAAGCTTCAATATTTTGCCTTTTTTCCCTGATGAAAAATGCAAGGAAGTTTTTAAAGCCTGTCACGCGCAGGATTTACAGTAAAGGCACAACCTCTTGTGCCACGTTGGCAATGGTCATAGGTGCTGTAAAATAGGTTCTACATATTGTGATACTCCATGTGCTCGCACTATAAACGGAGCAGCGTTGAAAAATGGATGATTCGGGATGGCTACGGATGACTCTTGATGGAGTCCCTCAAACGTATAAAATTGATGCTGTAGGTGGAGGCTTATGGACAGAGACTTTTAATAAACACACAGGGATGGATCGCACAAGTGACGTCTAAAACATTTTGGTTTTGTTTACTGTTCTATGGTGTTTTTTGCAGGTGTTTGCCTTTGTAGAACAATCAGACCCCCCTCCTCCTCCTAAACCGACACACACTTTTGTCCCCAGTATTTGTATGTTCAGAGAAGAGCTTTTATGTAAGATGTATCTAATTAATGTTTCTATTTTCATACAGTTATATATGGAATGTACGTTAGGCCAGTAGAGAGGCCGAAGTTAATCTGGTTCCAGTTCAGTCACTTCGAGTTGCCTAAATTAGTTTATATTTAGGGGTCTACATATTCATGAGGACTCTAGATACATTTGCGTCCTGTCCAGAGGTTTGTAATTACAAATCAGATTGCCTCGGATAATGCTAGAGAAACAGCAGAAAGGCTGTTACCCTGTGGGCCATTACTCACTCTGCTGACTTAATACATTGGCTCATAAGAGTAGTGAAATTTAATGAGAATTGGGACATTAGATCTGTCTATCCTTCTGTCCGTTTATGAACTGACTGAACTGAACAGAGCTTGGTCCGCACTGCAGTAAACTCTCCTCACCTCTGATGTTTCTACTACACTTTATAAGTGTCTTAATCCGTTGAGATACTTCAATAAAACAAAAACGCTATTTTCTACATCTTATTGAAAATCACCTGTGTGTTTCAGCTGACTAGGACCTGTATTTATAAAGCATAGTTTGGAATTCAGAGTACTAACCCAGGATCAGCACTGGCACACTTAAGGAACTTGCCCAAGAGCCTCTTCCAGAGACCTCGTCACCCCCGTTAAAGTTTTTCTGAAAAGCCGTGGATCGTTTGTGCTGAGGTGGCGCTAAATCTGGTATCTCTGTAAACCAATTGTCTGTGTGGTTGAGGTCTCTGGAAGATGGCACTGTATAAAAAGCCACTCTGATTGGATCTGTACTCCGAGGGGAAAGATTTTATGAAAATAACAGGATCTAGCGTGAAAATAGCTATCTTTTTCTAGTGTGTGGTACATTGCTTATATTAATAAATAATGTTTTGGTCAAGTACTAGTGTGGAGTAATTTTTTGCAAGAATATAACTTGTATAACTTGACTGATTAGTACCTTGAGGAGATGCTACACTGTGCGTCAAGTTGGCATGAAGTCATAAACACCCGACACGCAACAGATCTTAAAGTGTTTGGGACACATGCGGGGAAAACACCAAAATCACACAAGTTCCAAAACTGTCCTCTAGTCTATCTACAGAAAAAGCTGTCAAAAGTTATTGAACTCAGCACTCAAAAACACACTGGAATCACTTGCAACATTAAATGCTGCAGCTTAAGTTGCTAGTATGTCATTACAAGGCATCCATTCAGTAAAGCACATATCCAGTCCACCTATAATAACGTATAATTAATTAACAAACCCATGTCGATTACTTTGACATGTTCTCAGCTACTACAAATATACATTATGCTAAGTTTCAAGAGCTGGTGCTATGAAGAAACAAGAACAACTAGCTTTGAAGTGCTTTACCAATGTGCTGCAAAAATACTAAATTCTGATGATCTGAAACACACTGCAAAACACACTCTCAGTTGTGCCGCAACGGGTTCTTTCCCATTCAAGATCACACTTCACTTTACTACCCCTGGGAGCCATTGCCCGGTAAAGATGTGGCCAAAGAAAATTAGAATTATTTCTTTGCTTCAATTCCGATTGGCTGGTGGCAACCATCAGCCACACATGAAAAATCTATATTTTATGTAAATAGCTGCTGTATAGATAGGTTAGGAGGAATCTAAACACATTTTCTAAAATAAAATGTCACAGATATGTAAATATATAAAACAGTGAAAAGTGAAACCTGGACGTTTCCATAAAATCAGCACAGCCTATTTTGTCAAAAAGTCAGTTTAAGCATTCTGCATTCAGTTCAACCCTGCCACCAAGGCAGACCTAGGAGGCAATAACAATCAGCCCGTGGATTAGTGCATAGCTCAAAATCACAGACTTGCCCAAGATGGCTTTACAACATTTACAGCATACAACACTCTCTATTCTTAGACCCTGACAGGGGAAGAAAAACTTAAGTAGACAAAAACCCTGTTCAGATCTAGTGACCTTGATTTTTTTCTGTTCTTCGTCTTTTTTACAATTATTGACAGTGAAGTTTTTCATTAAAATAAACAAATGCAGACGAAAATCTAAGAAATATTAGATATCTTGCTCTAATTCATGTTTTTCATGCAGCATCACTAACCCAGTTATGTGATGCTGCATTAAAAAACATGTCATTTAGATGAGACATCAATGTGCCTTAATTGCTATAATGATTAATGGACATTGCGGATCTGATACAGTTTTACTTGCTGTAACCCCACGTGGTATCATCTCTAAAGCTTGTAATGATTGCTAAGTTTAGAATTTACAAGCACAAGACTAATTTAATGTTCTGATGGACTATTCGACAAATTAAGCTCCCCTCAAACAACAGAATGAGTTACATTTGTCCTCAGGCAGTCTCCCTGCCTAATAACAATGATACAACTAATATCCAGTGACAGATGCATGAGCACGTCATTGCTTTACCATTGCTAGCTTTCTAACCTAGTTTGAAGCAAGCGGCATGAATAGAGTACAAGTGAGAGACAGACAAATAAGTGGAGTCAAAAAGGGTGCACGTTACAGTGTTGAGCTCCATCATGGCCAAAAGTGAAGGACGCTCCTGCAGCCTACACAAAAGCAAGATGACAAGCTACCACAGTGGACATGGAGAGAAAAGCACTTATGTAGTAGAAAATAGCACTGTCTGTGTATATATGTGTATGTGTGTGTTTGTGTGTGTGTGTGTGTGTGGATGTAAATCATGAACTTGCTGGTAAAATGACAGCTTGGCTTGGAATGGACACCCTTGTGAGAAAATCTGCTGCAAGAAATCAGTGCATTTGTGTCTGAATACTCATACATGAATACATGCATGGCTCAACAATAAGAAAATCTTTAGATAGTGAGAATTTCCTGCAACATATACAAATGAATAATATTAAAACAACAATCTTACAATAAAATTATGTGCCAAAAACATGGAGGACACCATTTTGAATGATCTGAGATTTGAGTGTTGTTGAAAGCATATGCTCTACGCTTCTGGGATTTTTTTTTCCAATTCCAGTTTTGGATGAAAAGTCGTTTTAATAAAAGGGGCTTTCAGGTGTAGTAATGCTTCCTCAGGCAGTGACACATCTTGGGAAATAGAAGTGTCTCTGTAAAGCCAAATACATTTTGAACATATTCCAAACAGTTTCCCGGGCAGAATTTGATATGTATGATCGGTTCTGAATGAAATAATGTCAGGGTTTGGCATCAGTGTCATAAAGCTGTTCAACTAATCATGTGCTAAAGCACAGGAACTGATCAAAAGTCACTGTGGCTGTGGTTGCCAGTAGCAACTTAGCATGGGAAATTCAGAAATGTTTTGACTAAAACCTCTCCTTAGTGCAGTACGGTTCCTGTGGCTGGATGGTCAGCAACTGACTAATTATGCATTCATCTATTTACAGTAGTTGGCAAACTAAACTCCACTATGTTCAACTAACTAGTTGCTACATGTGTTTCTTTTTTGTCTGGTACTGGTGGTCAGGTAGAAGTTGCTTGGTCAATTATGAATACATAACTGTTCATTACACCTGCTTTCACTATGTCAAAATAAGGTTTAACAAATTGCATCACTACTGATCTTTTTCCGGTAATTAGCCAAAACGGATCTTTCCCTAACCTTCAACAAGTGCTAAGAGTTATTAGTTTCTATAAGCAAGAGTGGAAATGTGTATAAATACACTGCTGGCAAACATTTTGCTGCTACGTATTTGCTGTCACCAATACAATCACCTATAGAACAGGTCTATTCCAGCATGTCATTTCTCCTCTGCTCTCTGTATTGGGAAGCGGAGTTCTGTCTGCTAAAAAATGACGTTCCTTTACAACAAAACTTCAACTTTGCTTACGTTTTATCAGAAACGTACGATATGTTCACCATTAACGTAAATGACAAGTCGCAAATACGCTGGTACATTGACAGTGTCAGTGCCCACGCAATACTGTAAACCTAGGGGAAACACTGTACACTGACCACTTTATTAGGTACACCTGTACAATCTAATGCAAGCCAATACATCAGCTCTGCCATGAAACAAGGTTAATAACAAGGTTATAATTTCTCAGTGTTTAACTTGAAAGTGTCAGACAGGTGATAATTTACAGTATGTCTGCTCATACAGGAGTGCGTTGCATTATTATTGAACTCGAGTACTTTATATTAAGAGGTCTCTAATGTTTTAGACCTCATTGATGTAAACAGGGCCAGAAAAACAGACTGTTTTAATATAATGAAGTCCAGTATGACTCCATACTGACCTTAATAGTAGAAAAAATTATCACATTTCTGACAGTTTCAACTTATTACTAATTAGACTTCTACTGTAAATGTAGAATACATGGCAGAGCTGTTGGATTTATTATTATGCCTTATCAGTGTATATAAATAATCTTTTCTTAAAAAGTGTAGAAAGCGCGCATATTGTACACTTTCTAGAAAACATTATATTAAATATTATTTAAATACAGTCCTCTTTTTTTTTTTTTTTTTTTT
>OMLM01004392.1:168064-191359 GCA_900302695.1 Helostoma temminkii | reverse complement strand
CTCTCAGTCTCCACCTCTAATTCATCCCAATTCTATCAAGTTGAGCTCAGGACTCTGTGCAGGCCAGTCAAGTTCATCCACAGCAGACTCTGCCATCCATGTCTTTACGGACCTTGCTTTGTGCACTGGTGCACAGTCATGTTGGAAGAGGAAGGGGCCAGCTCCGAACTGTTCCCACAAAGTTGGGAGCATGGAATTGGTATGCTGAAGCTTTCAAAGTTCCTTTCACTGGAACTAAGGGGCCAAGCCCAGGTCCTGAAAAACAACCCCACACCATAATCCTCCCTCCACCAAACTTTACACTTGGCACAATGCAGTCAGACAAGTACCGTTCTTCTGGCAACCGCCAAACCCAGACTTGTCCATTAGATTGCCAGATGGAGAAGCGCGATTCGTCATTCCAGAGAACGCGTCTCCACTGCTCTAGAGTCCAGTGGCGGCGTGCTTTACACCACTGCATCCGATGCTTTGCATTGCACTTGGTGATGTATGGCTTGGATGCAGCTGCTCGGCCATGGAAACCCTTTCCATGAAGCTCTCTGCGCACTGTTCTTGAGCTAATCTGAAGGCCACATTAAGTTTGGAGGTCTGTAGCGCTTGACTCTGCAGAAAGTTGGCAACCTCTTCACACTGTGAGCCTTCTTTGGGTTCACTGCCCTCAGTATGCGCCGCACCTCATGCTCCACCACAGTGATGGAGAGGCCACCCTGAGCTGATGGCGATAGTGGTGCAGCTGCCTCTGGTGGCTCTACCTCAAAGGATCCCCCACCACACCTGCCTCATGTTATTACTGCTGACATAGTCCTCCAGGTGAGGAAAATAGAAGAATGACCAATCAAATCTCACTATAGCATAGTGTTAGAAACCTTAGAGCTGACCCTACACAAAGCTGCTCTAAATCAGCCAGTAGTCACATTTCCAACTCGTATACTAAACATTAAACAACACTATTTTAGATGCAACAATAAAGGCATCTACACTTAAAAGACAGATGTGATGTTAGAGACTGGAGCTGCAGCGTGGAAGGATGTCAGCCTGGGATCTGATGGCCTACCTGCCGTTTTCAAGAAAAATAGGGCAGCTTACACAATGTTGCATGCTGTTTATGAAAGGCTATCATCTAATGTGTTAACATGAAAAATGGCACAGCGCTTAAGAGGGATGGAAAAGAAAAAAAAAAGTGTCATCTTTTTCTTAATGACAGTGGAGTCTGTAGCTATTTTTACACAGAACGGTGGCCCCCTTCTTTAACAACACTGCCCTAATGGTGCTCCAGTGTTCATTCTACACAGGTACCAACCAACTCCCAGACATAGCAGCGTGACATGTAATGTGACATATAACACATAGGCTATGCATCGCCTTCAAAACATTACTGGAGGATGGACATTCAACACTTAGTTGATGCATTGAGTACAAACATGAGAGCAAAGGATTATGGTCACAGATTCAATGTCCTGTAGGCTGTGGCTGATGAAAAGCTGGAGGAGAAGTGTTAGACAACACAGACTCAACTAACACAAATTAAGGTATCTGATGCACATTCATGCTAACATGGATATTGTAGTGCTCATTCTGCAGAATATGGAACTGAAATGATATAAGGCCTCCAGTATGTTGCTGTAGGAGGGTTTTTAGTGGCAAACACAGAAAGTCATTTTTCCACAAGAGAAATATTAGTTATTCTAGGCAATTAAAGCAGGTACTTCATAGGAAAAACATGGTAATCAAGTGGAAAAGGTTTCTAATCACACTAGTGAAAACCTTTTAAGTGTTACTTACTTTCAATAACATTCAGATTCAAATCACATTTCTTGTGTAATTTATAAATAGTAAATACAAATTATGAGGTGTGGAAATCATAATTATGTGATACGATTGAATTGAGTTTCTCGTATTAGTTTTTCCTCTTGTGAAAACAATGTGTTCTGTATGACGCAAAAATACAAGCACAAGCTGTAAACACTTAGGAAACCTTTGCTAATTAACTGTCCTTCCACTGTGTTCATCAGCAACTGTTTTTACATTTGTCAGTTGTTGCTAGTCAGGTGTTGAGTGGTTGGTCGATAGACTGAGCCAAAACAGAAATGCTGTGAGCCAGAAACCTGAAAGCTGCTCTAACGCTCCGTCGAGCTGCTGCTAACTGCTAACTGCTAACTGTTGACTGTGGGAGACATCACGTGACATCATTATATATTTCAGCTTCTTTAAGATGCTCTGGTTTTGCTGTAAATCCCAAAGAAGTGACAGCCCCACATTGTCAGTGAGGGGAAAGTTGGTTTCATGCTCGCAGTCTGAGCTCTGGTATGCAGTAAACACTAGTGAGAGAAGAAGTGAGGAAGGCCTGCGGTTGCCATGGTTACCTCTCTCCCGTCCATCGTGACTTGATCCTCCTCCAGACTAGAGGATAGCACCAGAAGGGAAGTGAAGAAACCTTTGACACATCGTCACCATCATCCCCATCTCCCAGTGTGCCTGAGGTGGTGCTGACATCACCTGCAGGGACACACATGCGCTCCGCTGCCCCAAAACAAAACTTTGTTTTGCTGTTTTTCATTTTTAAATCAAGCATCTTTACCAGAGCTCTGCAGCTGGCTTCATTTCTTGATCCTATAATCTTCTTGAGATCCACCAGAGTGAGATTAACTTTATTTCATCTCACACTGAGTCGGTGTCAGCGGTCAATCTTTGTCCCGCAGCCGTCTGAGCTACAGTGATCCCAGAAGTAGGGCGGAGAGAGGGGAGAATTAAGGGCCGGGCGATTAGGTCATAGACAACAAAGACCCAAATATTTAATCAACAAGCCGATCTGTCACAAGTGAAGACAAGCTCAGCTGTCAAGTAGAGGCCTTTCTGTCTTTACGTCATCTGAAGGAAACATGTAACACAGTACAAATACTGCATGTACTGCGTGTAACAAATATTTAGGAAGAGGATATAACCATACCTCTGTTCTACTGGCTCACAACTCAGTGCTCAGTGTCAGAGAATCTCCCACACAGTGACACAAGATCACAGTCATGCAATCTAATACAACATCCCTGCAATAATTACCACCTCTGTTCAACTACACAGAGGTGTGTTGTAATCATTTATGAGGGTGTGATAGTGCTGTATTACTGGACTGCAGTACATAAGATACATAACATGGGGATATTGTCCCTATACATTAATCATTGGTGTTATAAAATAACCAACAAATATTCGTACTGGTGAAGCTGGAACCAATACATTTTGGGACCTTTCCCTTTAAAAATACCTTAATAATAAAAAAAATATATATATATTCCAGTCACATTGTCCCCACAACTTCCCACAAGCACAGCCAATGCACTGGCTATTCAAGTTTCACACAATCTGCTGTTTATTTGATTCAAACATATTTGCTGATGTTAATGTCAAATCATTTGATTTATCCAACAGCAGAACGAGCATTTCTGCTTAAAATACACCACTTTGAATACCTGATTATCAAAATAGTGGCTAGAGACAGAATTATGAATCAACTAATCTTTTCATCAATACCTAACATGCAGATATTATTCATTCCTCCCACCTTCCAACACAAACAGATACTGTAGGAGACAAGTATAGAACAACCACATTCGCAGTAACACAGCCACAGAGTACAGACTCAGAAATGATCTCAACAGCTCAGCCAAATATACAAAAATGATCTTTACATATTAGAAATCAGAAGCTTCTGAAGTGCAGCACTGGTTGCAGGGCTGTTGCTCTGCGTTGCATTAGATCATACAGGTCCTTATCACTGTGCTCCCGCCCACTGCATTGCTGTGATTCCTAGAAAAACTGCACCACAATCCTCTTGACAGATAAAGTCTGATTTATCTTCTGATCATGTGATGCAGTCACACACACGCTGCCAGTCCTCTATCACTGCTCCACTGTACACTGAACTGGGATCCAGGGGGAAACTTTACCAACGCTGTACTCTGACCTGTTGGGCCTGAGAGGCAGATCACTGTCAGCTGCATGCTGCCGCGCGCACACACACACACACACAGTTGAAACTGTGCCTCAAACAGGTGTTATGATCACACCTCCAGTGCAGCGACGGTGCATTAAACTGCAGTGTGGTTGTGCCTGTACAGCAGGTGATAGCCGGTGACAAACAGCGTACTGTACCTGGATCTGTGCACGTTGCTCCGCTCTGCCGCCTCCTCCTCCTCCTCCTCCTCCTCCTCTATGCCGCACGGCGCTGAGCTTCTCGACGAGCGAACATGTTGTCAGCATCGCAGTGTAGAAAGCCTCCGCTCGGACACACACTCGCGCTACAGCTCGTCATCTGAAGTAGATGCTTTCGGGATCAAACCTGCGATCGGCTGCGACATCGCTGAGGCGGCGTGGGAGTCATCCCGTGGAGCCGCGGCTGCCTGCACAACTGCTGAGAAGCTGCACTCAGCACCAGGAGCGCGCACGGCTGATTTCGTGCCCGCGCCTCGATTCCAGCCCCAGGGGTTGCCAGACCTTTTCAAAGTCAAGGACCCCAAGATGAGCTAAGGCTGACAATGTGTACGGATCCCCGGTCTGACAAATTCACCAGCCCGAGGAGCCCCATCTGGCGAGTTGTGTGGTGTTAGGTAATGCCTGGTACACAATTACATAACCGTGTAGTGTAGGTGGGGTGGGAACAGTGAGAGGAGTGAAACCTGGAGTGCAAATCACTCATCCTCATCCATCTTATTGTTCGTGTTCACTGAAGGACACAACATGAAATGAGATATTTGTGCCTTTTCTGGGATCCTATCATGATCTGTACCCTGCAAGACTGTTGATGTCTCTGCATATCAGGTGCTGAACTTAATCATTAATGTGTTATGCTACTTTATATTCCTACTTCTTCACATAATGTTGCGCTTTTTATTCCACTACTGAAGAGTGTTGCTACACATCACAGTGTGTAACCTACATCAAACACCCACATTATATCAAATACAATAAAAAGAAAAAAGAAAAATGAAATGATCTGATTAAATAGAAGATGATGGAAACTAGTGTTGATTCTTTAAATTTATTTTTCTGATTATACAACATACATGCTCTTTGTTACAATAAGACATATTTTTACCTTTAAAAGTTAGATAAAAAGATGGACCATAGGCTGCTGTTATAAATATGAAGCTATGACCAGTAGGCAGTTATTTCACCTTTTAATGTATAAAATGAAGGATAGTTGAGGTTAAAATGTGCCCGACATTTAAAGGCCCTTTATTCTCATTCAAGATGTAGAATGAGACAAAACCTCTCATTTAAAATGTAACATTACAGGCAGCTAGCCTGTAGCTAGCCTAGCATAAAGACATGAAACATAAGGAACAAACACCATGGGCCTTTCCAGAGGTTAGTTACATAAACATCCTAAGAGCAACCTCACACTCACTAATATCTCCGAGACGCTGGGCTGATTTGGTCACCTTCACACAGAGCCAGACTTGCAGAAATTGAAATTGTTAGGGCCCAGAATGAAGTCACTTAATGACCTCTTTAACTAAAATACAGTGAAAATCGAGTGAAAATACAAACCATTTAGACCTTTCTGTTCAATAATCTGCAGTGAAACGTGGCCTTTGGATGTTTGAGCAGTGGATTAACTGCACTTTTGATTTCTCTCAGGTGTTGGCAGATGGCTGATCATTTGTTTGTTTCCAACTGTAGCATGGCAGAGGGGATTTGAACAAAAGCACAAAGGTCATGTAGTGACACATCTCATCCTGTTTTATTTGTTCTTCCTTGTTATGGTTCAGCCGACCAAACTTCCTGTCTGAACATCTGGGTGGGGATGGCAAAGGCAGACTCAAACTTTTAATCAGCCAACAATGTGTGCATTTAAACTCCACCTTTGATTAATGTGGAACATTTTTTTGTTTAAAGTTTGATTTTTTTATTATTTATGACATTTATTAATAAAACTGATTTATAACCTGGCACTTTAACTACTGTGTGTCCTATAGCAGAATAAAAAAAAACAAAACTGACCTGATTAAACTGCCCCTGTCACCACACTATCTTGATCACTCTCTACCCAACACCTACACCCTGTGTCCGGCACATGAACTGCACATTTTCTTCTTCTTTTCATGCTGGATCAGATCGTTCCAATAGACAAAAGCACGAGAAAAATAAAACCTCTTTTGATTTTTTTATTATATCAAAATACAAAAATTTGAGAGGAAAATTTCAGATGGGACTAAGCATTTGAAATGATATGGTGACATGAATACAACACTGCTTTCATATTCTCACAGACATGCCATAGATAGAGCATAGATCATGTGCTAGGCCCATGTCTACGTCATGATGAGCCAGAAGCGCGCCTGTGCGTTTTCCCTATAAAGGCTATAGATGGCGACTGTCACCACGTATCCAGGCCAGGTGGTAACAGGCCAGAGGTTTTACGTCATAGTCCATTCATGTTTCTGTTTTTACTCAACAAAGAAAAGAGATCCATGGCAGTTGAACATGAAGAGTGAGTAAGACATGATCTCAGACGATACAGAATTCACTGGACAGCAGTGGCAAACGAGAGAAAAGTAATACAAATATTATACATAAGGCTTTGGTACAGCACCATACAGTATGAGTTAATTGCTCACATAAAGTTAAGTGAAGCGTAGTACCTGATGTGGTGACGCAACAGGATGGCAAGTCAAATAAGAAAGAACTGACAAAAGAGAAACATCAGGTTATTGTTTTAAAACAGAGAAAAGTAAAAAAAAAAAAAAAAAAAGCTTTTGTTTTGAAATATTTACATATGAACATAGCTGAATACATGTTTCAACTTAAAGAAGGACATCATGGAAATGTTAAGCTAAAACAAAAAAAAAAATCTGAATAAACAACATAATACAGAATGTAAACATGTGATGTACAGCACAGAGTTCTGCAGATGAAAATGAAATGTTAGTTTTTCTTCCTTTTCAGCACTACTGGGTTTGTTTGAGTATGAGCTTTAGCTAAAACAGTCAACGATGTAGTGCTTATTGTAGCCTACGATAATAATACATTCTAGTTTCTCAGTGCTGGTACACATGAAAAAACAGAGAATATAGAAAATACTACATATTTCTATTTTCCGTCCAATAACAACCAGCTCAGATGTCCATGAATGATTGCTAAGTAGGCGTTTTTGTATTGTCTCTACATGCAAGATTAATACAATAAAAAATCAAATCGGTTCTAAGTGTCATCCTACCAGCACCTAATGATGCACTAAAAGCTGTAAGCAGAAAAGTTGGAAAATAAAAAACTAAATAAAACCAAAGTAACTGAGCTAACAGTACGTCCAAAGCAGCCCTCTTAAACACTGTACATGTTTCTGTTTAATATGCAAAAAAGAGCCCGGAAGACATCCATACGTAAAAGCCATGGAGGGCGTGTGTGAGCCTTCCCCAATACCGTTCAACCAGGAGAACCAGGAATAAATACAAACATGGACTGGTGACTACTCGTGGCTATACTGTACAGTACTAGTAAGAATTCTACGTCAGAAAAGGGCGGGATGATGTGTGAGACGCTTACGCCCCTGCAGGAGTGTGCTTGAAAAACAGTGCTGTCAACCAAAGACTGTAGACCTACAGGAAGTAGTGTGTAGAAAAGATCTCGTCGTGACCTGGCGATGTTCTCAGATTCCCTCCCATGTGTCCCTTGGTGTGTACTACTAAATCAAGTTATGCGTCTGTTTTTAGGCTGGGTTAATATTCTCAGTATGATCACAGATATACTTTAGAGAGGGTACCTTGGAAGCACGGACAGACATTGCAAACACACTATAGAAAACAGGTCATCTTGAATTTCATTTCATTGTCACAAGTCTCTACTATTTGAGGTTATACTACTATTTTCCAGTATTGTCTATCACTGTCATCACACCATGATACTGTTATGATAAGGACCTATAGTGTCTACCGGAGCTAGTTTAAGTTGCTCAAACACAGTTGCCTGTGGAAACAGAAAACGGAAGAAAAAAAACCAAACAAACTTTAGACCTCTATTCTACAGCACCACAAGGTTAAACATAGCACCAAGTCGTAATGTTCAAAGCAACTATGCCCTAACACACTTTTCTGTATCAAACTAATGTAAACACAATTTCCTCCACAGCACGTATTGTACATGACTATAGCACGTCTGTGTGACTCTTAGAAAAACGTTCCTTCAGTTTATCTGCTTTGGACACCTGAAGGAGAGGAGATCTGGAGTAAATCTACATGTGTGCTCATGAACGGGCAAAATACAGTATTACTTTGTTCCAGAAATATTATAGAGGGCAACACAATTCTGCTTCTAAAGCTTTTTCCAATGGGCATTCACGTACTATACATCAGAGAAAATACTACTCAACTTGTGCAGCCAGCGGGCTATGGCAAGAATACATAGTACGGTACTAACATTAAGGTTTCTTTTCTTCTCAGATAAAATAATGTCTGCTAAGGTATGACAAATGAGGCACCTTAAAATATTTGAAAAACGTTATCCACTTAAAGCCGTACTGTAAGCAAATACTTTTATATAGAATCTAGTTTCTTTTTGCTTGGGATCTTTCCCATCTCTCCGTACATCCCGTGTTCCCGGAAAACACGATTTATCTTCTCTTTACAAATACAATACTCACCATGTACAGTATATAACAAATATAGATTATTTTTCCTCATATCTTACAGGAAACCAATTTGTTAAAGTAGAATATTCACTTCCACGAGAGTTTGAGACTTGAGTGAGTTGATTCTTTCGTGTGGATTATTGTCAGAAAAACCTCTTGGTTTGTTGGTAGCAGGTGGAATATCTGTCCTGATGTGACTTTGAGTGATTGAGCTTTAGTGGGAAAAGGAAAACTGTTGATTTTGAAGCCGTCAGAGCAGAGAGAGCTTGGCTGAGAACTTGTATGTGTGTTTTTTTAGGGGGAAGGGCATTAATTATCACAACAGAGAATTTCTGGACTTAATGTGCCAATTGATCATCTCACCAATCGCAGCTGCACTACAAACAGCGTAATGGGTCATTCAATGTACTGTGACATCGGCACATTCATTTCCTGTACAGCAAAACATACATTCATTATCGGTTAGTGTCGAGAAAATAACAAACATACAGAGCAGTAGCTAGCAAGTAATATACAGTTGTTAAAGATAGTCAGTCAGGGTGGCCATATGTTGAATATTTTCCATAGCAGTCACTTTTTTCATTAAGAACTATTGTTAACCAACTGCTTTGTTCCTTCCACATGAAAACTCATGTACAGTGTGTCTGTACGTTTCCACTGAAGTTTTATTTATTGATTTATTGATTTTTTTTGGCCTCTATTTTTTTTATTTTTGAGGGTATTTAGGCTCTGGCCTTTTACCGGGATATACACAGCTTAATCAGGTACCCATTTGAAATATAAATGTAAAAAAACGAACAAAAAAAACAAAATAAAAAAGAGTTATGCATCATCTGTAGCATTTTCTCTCATGTGTCCTTGGCAGAGAAAGTAAAAACACACATAGTAATATTGGAGTCCCTCACTCCTTCGAAGAGACAAACATGAGAAGGCGAAGGAAAAAGGCAGTCTATGTTCGATAAAACAAGAGAGAAAAGGCAAAAAAAGGCACCCCGAGATGTGCCACATTTCACAAATGATTCCTCGATAATGAAAAACATATTACAGTACATATCACAATTCATCACCCTGTTCTTCTACCCTACAAGTCCAAGAGCGCAAGTCCCAGATTATTCAGATTTCTCGCGAGGACTACCGTCTTGTCTTAACGCAGCGCTGTATTGAAAAGTGTAAACACACTGAGCCATCAAGCACTAAAATTAAGACGCTGTCCTCTAATGGTTGGCGTCGGATCGCAAATCAAAACGAACACGAAAAAGCTTCTAAATTAGATCAAGTCAGGCCTTATTATCCTTTAGAATGAGTGTGGAGTGTGATAGAAACCTTTTTATCCGTATGTAAAAAGGTCAAGTACGTACAGTATACCACAAGAATTACAGCAACTCTGCGTTTACTCTGAGGTATATTTTGTGGTAAGAACCCTGTGTTTAAATACTGACACTATTTGTATTGTAGGAAAGGTAGACTCATGTCCCCGTCAGAGGACGCACCAGGCTTAACAGTACACTGTACCACTGAAAAACCTAAAGATATGGACCCTTCAATGACTAGTGAGTGAAAAATCTTTAATGTGTTGTGACATACTCAAACAACACATTTTTATTACTGTAGGAGGAAGCTTAATTTCCTTGTTTTACTATTTATATACATTATGTATTTTCAGAGCGTTTTCAAGTGAAATTCCTCAAAGACAAGTGGTGGTGTCAACTCTGAAAAGCCATTGTTCTTGTCTTCAAATTGGATTTTCCAAACCCCGGAGTTTTCAGCTTGATGTTTCCTGCTCCCCAAACACAGGCGAACTGTTAGAGATTATAAATGTATTAGCTTGACAACGAGACCGTGGTGGGCTGAGGTGTTGTTTTTTTTTTTTTTTGTATGTTTGTTTGTTTGTTTTAGGGGAGGTCAGCTTAGTCGAGTCCAATGGCTTGGTGGGCACGCAGGTCAGCGTAGAGTCCCGTAATTTGGACCCTCAGAGTCTGCACTGGCCAGAATGCCTGTCTGGTCCTCCTCAGACTGCCTGCGGTGCAGGAAGGACGTCAAATAGAGATAGGGGTTCTTCTTGTTTTGCCTTTTCCTCTTTCTGTGGAAGTTGAGATCCTCTCCCTCTTGGGGTGTCTGAGATTGCTGCTGGGTCTGAGAGGGAGACACTTCTGAAACAGTGGACAGAGAGAAGCACAGGAGTTTCACTCTACCCATACGTGAGTTTTAAAATGTAATCTCTTTTCTCCAGTCCTCAGACCAACCTGTTCTCCTGCCGGAGGTTGTGTTGTTATTGTTGTTGGCAGCCACTCCCTTGGCTTTAGTAATACAGTGGTGTAGCAGTGCTGGTAAGCTCTCAGACCCGGCAGGATCACTAGACGCACCTAGAGGTTCCCTGAGAAGAAGGGAGACAGCAGAGCACACATTGTTGTGCATTAATCCAACAGTCGTGTTGAGTCCTGTCTCTGATTGAAAAAAATCAGAACAGCACTTTTGCCTGCTATTTCCCATAGGTGTTACAATCTGATGAGCTCTTGTATTTCTATTGAGAGCCCTTACACTAAGATGATGAATGTCCACTTTCTATCTGCGTTGATGGATGATACGAGTTAAACAGAAAGAAAGAGAAAGACAGAAAGAAATAAAAGACAGAAAAAAGACAGAATAGTTGACATAAGGTGGCAGTGGATTTGGTGAAATTATTGCCTATATATTTGTTCTCAAACAGTCAATACAATAAAGACCCAGTCCAGGCTGATTAGCTTTATAGAGACTAGATATTTATTCTAAAATGGTATGTGTAAGTGAAAAATACTTGCACTAATGCACTAATTCTATATTCCAGAATTGTCTTTTTATATTGGGGACATTTTGTAGTCTTAGTATCGATCCTTAGAATAGGGACAATAATTACAATTGCTACATTACTTTACTGTTACTTACTCTTCCTGGCCTGGGTCTTTAAATAAGTGACTGTTCCAGAACTGATTGTTTTGCTGTATAAAACTCATGAAATGAAAATAGTTTCTGGAACTGTAAATATTCTGTTCCTGTAAAAATGCAGTCTTCCTGTCTTTTTAGTAGAACAGGGATCAGCAACCTGCCGCACACATTTTGGTGAGTTAGCTGGTAGAGACGTACTGAGATTTTTGTTTGTTTCTTATTATTACATAATAAATTGTTGCTGGCCCGTGTTGTTGTTGCTTCCTATTTTCATAACCTTTTCTTCCTACTCACCCCAACCAGTCAAGGCAGATGGCCACCCACCCTGAGCCTGGTTCTGCTGGAGGGTTCTTCCATTAAAGTGAGTTTTTTTTACACTGTCCACTAGTGCTGCTTAGTGAGGGATTTGTTGGGTTTTCTATATAACTCTATTTAGCTCTATTGTTAAATTCTGTAAGGCTGTAAACCTTACATTGTAAAGTGCCTCGAGATGACTTTTGTTGTGCATTAAATTTGGATTATTCTTTGTATTTTGTACATATCTCATACTCAAACTCATAACTTTCCTGTGCTCAAAATGTGCTGCTGTGTGCTCATGAATTGTTTAAACCTACAAATTAACGGTGACATAATATGTTGAATTTACAGCGCACAGGTAATGCTGAATAGTCTGACCAGTAACTATGGGTGTCATCTGTGGTTTTAGTAGCCTTCATCTGAGCATGGTTTTGTTTGTATGAACTGGGATTATGTGCAAATACTGCACCTAGAACTTATTATTAATAATAAAAAGACCATCTACTAGTGTAGCTAGCTATCAGTGCATTAACCTAAAATAAATGACATGTGCCTTCATCTGTGGGAGCTGACACTCATCACACAGTTGCTGACCCCTGCACTAAAACTAGATCTAATGTTCTAACATGAAAGTAAGTATGTGTGCAAATGGCTTTCACAATAGAAAATTAGCAGGACTATACAACTATTTTCATTTCATGAGTGATACACGCTAAGTTGAATGAAAAATAATCAATGTTTAATCAGCAAAAGAATAATCAAGTTAAACGGAGCATCACTTTCACAGTATGCACAGTCTGTTTTAGAAGTAGTTTTACCTCATACCGAATACTCTGCTTTTGCTGTCCATCTCTCAAAGAAAGATGCAATAAAATTAAATAAAGTCCAAATAACCTCACAAGCTAAACGTTTAAGTTCAGGTTCATGAGGCTCAATGTCTTTGCCTTTGGAAAAAAAATGAATACAAACAGCTTCAAAATCTGACTTAATGCTTCCGTTAAGTCAGTTTTTGTTGTACTGTTTCAAAAGGCACAGGGACACAAAGCTTTAGAGACGCTGTCCATCATTTTGTCACTGTGAAGAGAGAGATTGAGAGCCATTAGAGGGGAAGGGGGAGACAAATCTGAGAAGTGTAACAGTCCTGGACAGATAGAGAACATTTCCATTATCACATCGACTGTGAGCAGAGGCCACAGTGTGGTCAAATATAATACATTTCCATAGACATAAACACTGTACAGCACACTTTCATAAACATGAACACTGCGTACAGAGGCTTCACCATGCTGACGGGAGGAGATGGCAGGAAGAGGAAATGGCCGTTAAAGAACAAGTCACATGACAGGTAGAGGAAATGGCCATTAAAAACAGTCACATGACAGAAAAAACGAAAGCACTTAGGACAACAAATGTGACAAAGAATTTAGTTGGAGAACTGTTGTTATTTGCTTGGTCGTAGAGAGAAGTTTAGAGAATGCATGCATGGCATTTTGCACATGGAACAAAACTTTAAAGGGGAATACTCCAGTCTATCATTCATGTGCGTCCTCTATTGATTCAAGGCTTTTTTTGTTTTGTTTTGTTTTGTTTCGTTTTGATGCAGGGAAACATGTCAGCATTCAAACAATCGAGAGACAAAATGAAATCCTTGTCCACAGTATAAAACCGCTCCTCGTGCTTGCTCACAAGCCTAATTACTGTAGCCTTCGCCACAGCAGGCTTACTGTGTCATGGAACTGTATTGACAAATATGTCCTGCACTCGTTATTACCATTAGCTGTACGTCACTTGAATCCAGCACAGAGGCACAACCCAAAGCGATTCCCCTTTAAAGGAGAGAGTGATTAGAGCCCTCCCCCTGCTGACCCCTCCCCTCTCAGACATGGGTCCGACCCTTACCTATTGCGGCGTAGGGGACCGGGTCACAACAACGCTGCCCAGATAGCTAAGATCAATCAAAAACAAATCAGGTAAGACCCTTACGCTCTATAAAGCAGCAGCCCTATAAGCTACTTTTCCTTAAAGGCCAGTGATGATGCAGGAGCAAGTCTCTGCCTCATGGCTTTAGCTACTGTATGACTGCAGCTTGTCGGGTTGTGAGGTGGGTGTGAGGGGGCACAGGAGTGTGTTCTGTGTAGAAATACAACGGGGAATAAAAGTCTCAGGTGAAGGTTTTTATGTAGGTGCACAGTGACAGTTTATATACAGAGGCACTAATCAAAGGTGTTTGATGTAATGGGACAAAATCCTTTTATCGACTTATAATATGAGCATTGAAAACTAGCTTCTCCTCTATTCATATGGCTACCACTTTCAAATCAAACATATATGAACTAATTCAAGTTAATTATTGATAAATGATTTATTATACTTTGGAAGACAATTTAATGCCCTTTAAAAAAAAGTATTCTAGTTGGGTTGCCAGGTTGTTGCTGACCCTTACAATATAACTCTCCAGCATGAAACTTGATTTTTTTTTTTTTGTTTTGTTTTGTTTTTAGATACCATTGTGTAGCTAACGTGCCCACAAATACAGAGATGTCTTAAGGGACAGGTTCACAATTTCTCAAGCCAGGTGTTCAGTGTTTTGCTTGCTATAATAATTCCTTCTGTTAATAAAGGCCTCTATGAATCCTTCTAGAATAAGCTTTCTACGTAAGTGGTGTGGGCCCAAATGCAGAAATGCATGACAAAGTTCATCTGATGAGAATTCCAGGCTTGAACCTTCTAAATTAGTCACTTTGATAGGATTTCTTCCAAAGTTGCAGCATTTTAATAACAAAATTTCCTCTTTTTCTTATTTTGCATGTCCACTTGATTTCACTGCAACTTGGTCGGATGACCAGGAAAATACAAGCAGAGAATTTATACTAACTTTAGAAGACGTACACTTGATTTGATACACTCAGGCTGCTCAAGTCTCATATTAGCTTTGGATACACATTTTTGCACAGAACAGAGACAGTGTCAATCCCCATCACTTCTGCCGAGAGGGTCTCAGGACGCACTCTCTTCATGATCAGTATGAACAGGAGGAAAGGGGACAGCAGATAAGATCTCTGAAATCTTAACTATTGTTTTAAGGTAGACTGAAAAATTGTGAACCTATGCTTGTTTGTCTTTAATTTGTTAATTGATCAGGAAGACCCCTGCCATATAGTCTGACCTTGGATCTTTTTGGTTTCATAATCTCTTAAGTCACAAAGTAAAGAAAATAGCTATCACTTTAAAAAGTATCACATAATCAGGTCTGCAGATATTGATAAAGGGTCACAAACACAGGAAAATCATCTGTACAGAACTAATACACGTAGTTAAGACATTAATAGATAGTTCTATAAACATAAGAGTCTATAGATATTATAGACATATTATCAGTTGTTTTATTATTGAATTGTAACTGTTCTGCAAAGCATTAGTAACAATTTATGAACCATTAATAAAGCCTTAATTTCCATCTTATAATGCAGGCTCATCAGAAAGTGGTACCTTTAATGTCAGTATACAAATATAAGTAAAAATGTTAAGTTAAACTTCTGATAGTGCTCAACACATGAAGTTATTATGTTAAGTCAATAAATAAGTAATTGATCTGATGAGATTTAATTTATATTCAATAGAAAATATTTCAAAAGTTGCTATATTGACAATAAGGGACAGAAAAAAAGGGCATAGCTTTAAGAGCAGTAAACTAGAAGGTTTCTGTCGCTTTAATATTTCATCTTTTTTCCAGTCATTATTTTTAAAGTGGACGTCGGTTTGCATCCTGGTCAATATTTAACTAGATTAAATATAAGCTACCAAATACGAAAGACAAAAATACAAAAATTTTGCTTTCACATGTCATTAAATTATTTAGAGATTTGTCATTTTTATGATACAGTGTGTGCTAAATGCAAGTACATGCCTTCTGCATATTAAAGTACAATATGCATTTTAATTATGCATAAATGGAAACATCAAAGTGGATAAATACTGAGGAAATTTGGAATAGAGAGCAGACGAGGAGACAAGGCTCCTCTTCAAATAAATATGTGACTAATCTCTACTGGAATGCATCACCTACCCTGAGGCTGATATCTGGAGCTGGGAGGGCTCTGAGGGTAGCATCTCCTCCTCTGTCCTTCTCTGGGATGGCCTCTGCCCGAAAACATCCCTGCCTTCCAGAGGGGGAGAGGGGGACTGGGAGGGGTAACTGGCTGCAGTGGAGGCATAGGACATGTGGGCGTGATAACTGGGGCTGGGTTGCTTGGTGCCCTGGCTTTGAGTGGGAGAGGTGGTCAGGGAGGACCTCCGGGAGAAACTGACAGTGGACGAGGGTTGCAGGGTGATCTCAGGCATCTCCAGAGACCGAGAGGTGCGGAGGATGCTAGGACGTGGAGGGGGCCGCACTAGAATATCTGGAGAACCTGGCTGGGTGCTAAGGGGGCTTTGAGAGAGTGGAGAGAGGCGGGAGGGCTGGAGGACTAGTGGGGGTAGGCTGGGGTCCGACCGGCGCCCTGCCCTCGGGCTGAGCCAGGACTGAGGGCTACTACTGGGGGCTGTGCTTGGGCTCCCTGCACGGGCTGCCGGGTCAGGGTAAGGCAACACTGGTACACCCACACCGTGGGCCGTGTGTCTGAGCTGGCCGAGACTTTGGGCCTGTTGCATAGCTAAACGCCTAACCGGAGGCCCTGGGGGCCTGTCTCTGCCTGGGGGAGCCACAGGAACCTCCAGCTGCAGGAGTCCAGGGCTTGTTGGATCCTTTAAGGAAGGGAGGTGCAGGCGACTGGGGGGGAGAGAGTGAGGAGGGTATGGGGGTGGTTCAGGGAGATCCTGGGGATGATGTAAGGGATGGTGAGGTGGGTATATGAACCGTGGACCTTCTAGACCCAGGAAGGGTAGCTCATGAGGCTGCCAGCTTTCAGGTGAGCGAGAAGGAGGGCTGTGTGTGTGAGAAAGAGAATGGCCAGAGGCAGTGTACTGATGGTGCTCCATCTCTCCACTCTCCTCTGGGATGGAGGGGTAACCAAAAGGCCCCTCAGCGGTGCCTGGGGGTGAGGACAGAGCGGAGCTACGCGGGCTGATGTCAGGCATGTAGAATGGTGGTGGAATCCCTGATTCAGCTCGGCTGCCTAGATACCCATAGAATGGGCCCTGGGGAAAGCCCCTGTAGCGGGAGGCTGGGGCCTGCCCTGAGGCGTGAAGTGCACTGCCCTCTGCAAAGCTCATACCTTCCATGGGCCTGTGCAGGCGGGGGCTGTAGGTGGGGGGCTGCGTTGATTCCAGGCTGGAGGATGTTGGGGAGAGCTGGGGCCGCAGTGTGGGCATGATGGGCGGCAAAGGCCCGGGGTCAAAATCATTCTCCTCATCAGACTGCCGGAACTCAGGGTACATGTCAGACTCCTCTGCAAAGGGGAAGCCCTGGATGCGGCGGGGTGGCGGGCTGGTCTCCATGACAAAGCGGCCGTCAGGGCCTCGGCTTATCAGCTCAATAGGCGTGGTGACCTCTGCTTCGTGCTTGGACACACTGTACTTCTTGCTGGCTATGGCACGCTTGGTTTTCTTGTAGAAGGAGAGCTCTTTTTCTTTTTCTCTCTGAGGGCTGGGCAGCTTCCTGACATACAGGCCTGGACCATGGGAACCCTCTGAAGAGAGTGAGCGCGGCCGAGATGGAGGGGAGCTCTCTGGACTTATCTTCCCCGATGATAATCTGTTAAACAACACAAAGGACACTGGCTTAATTGAACATATACAAAATCACACCGAAAGGGAAAATGCGTCAAGTATCATAAAACAGACGGAAAGTCTCAGATGCTGTGGATGAAAAAGCATGAGTGCAGTTTCATAGTTGAATTGAGCGGACGGCACAATACAAGAATAAAGCACTCTATCAAGGCAGCCATAATGAATAGCTTTATAATGGTGAGTTTATGACGGTGGAAGCATCCTGATAGGAAAGCGACTAATGAACCAAGCCACGACGACAAGATGAAAAGAGAACCAAAGACACAGCCGTGGTACCAGTATCACATCTATTGAATCCACATTCTCTTAAGCAGAAGGGAGACCTATTTTAGTATGCTGCACCAAATGGTGATATGAGGAAAGCAGATGACATCTAACCAGGCCTCATTTGCCCACACCAGGAGCAGCATAGTCGACACCTACATGTGCATCATGTAGATGTGCATCATAACGAGTGCATATACAGCTTATTGTACTGTACATGCAACTACTGCCACTGAATCCCTGCATGATGCATGAAAGTCTGTGCATGCAATAGAGCCAGCGGGAGGCCTCACTACAACAGTCACTGTCAGTGGATCATTTCTATGCAACGCATTAACCATGCAGCCAAGCCAGTGCAGTGCAGCACACTCTGTGTTTTGGTGCAGGCAGGCACTCACAGGGGGCTGGCGGGCGGGGGCAAGAAACTGCTCCTGGCAGGCTCGTCCCAGCAGGGCTCTACCCCTGGCAAGGGGGTGAGAGGAGGCCTGCCATGGGAAACAAACAACATAGGCCTGGTTCATCTATGCCACTAGCAGGAAGGACTAAGTGTGGCCTCCCTGACCTTCCTGGATCATTTTTTTAAAAAGACACAAGTGATAATGATTTAACTAAAGTCTCAGGCAAACAAACACTTACTCTAGAATGGGATTTAGACAGACTGCTGTCACTAATGAGCTTCCATTGAAACTGTGATGCAGTCATACATGTACAAGTGTTACAGACATACAGACAAAAACACACACGTAGCTGACACTGTACATTAAATGTGCAGCTAAACAAAAGAACAGCATTATTAGACACTGAGAGTCATGCAGAAAGCAGACAGCACTTGAGGTTAACATCAAAAATCAATTCACATACTGCAGCTTGGCACTCTGGGTAATGTGCTTAAAATGCTGACTTGACTGCTTTGAACTCTGATCATTCTGCCCATGATCCGCTAGAGGATGCTACTGTACATGTTCTTCTACACCTTCCAAAAAGCTCAAACATACAATCAGTATTTTAGCATCCCTTTTCTGTGTGCTTATAATCAAATAACCAGTACCAAGTCTTGTCATATTACCTCTTGTCTAAAAGAGAAGGAATGTGCATGTGTGTGCGTGTAATAAGCAGTCTCAACAACAACACTCCAAATGATGTTGTAGATTTTACAATACTTCTGGTAAAGTGTAAAAGCAGATGCACAGTAGCAGACACCTCTGGCAGACAGGGGCTCTGGCGTTGGCTTTACTTACGGTGACTCAATGCTTTTCCTGAAGTGTGTCACCGACAGGGGAGGATCTGAAAGCACAAAAATATTTAAATTTAGCTTTTCTCCTGTTGGTCACTGTGAGTAAAAGTCAGACACATGGACGGATTACGAAACAACATGCCCCTCACTGCTCATACTGAACACAGGCCACATGGTTGGTATTTGTTTTGTTACCTCACGGTAGTTGTATTATATCTTTGCAGTTGTTGTGAGTCTCCTTCAAAGTCATTTTGTGGATTTCTTTGTTGTTATTTTGCCTGTATTTGTTGTTGTTTTGCATCTCTTTTTTACTGAAACAGTTTTGAGTGTCATTGCTCATTGGCCCATTATGTGGTTCTTTTTCTAGTCTCGTACTTGAAATATTAACAATCACTTCAAACAAGAGGCACACTGTGGTTACACTGACCCCCATGTCCCAAAGCTTGTGCCTGGCAGGTCTGTTCAGTAATCCATCCAGGTGAGACATACTGAATTTAGTAGAGAGACAGACCGACCTGGTTTACGCTTGAGTTTGCGACGGTGTTGCTTATTGACAAAGCAAGCTGCTAGCGTGCTGAATAGTACTGCTGCTGCCAGAAAACAGATAGTTGCCACGACACCCGCCACAACAGGTCGTGCCAGCCCCTCATCAGGCAACTCTGCAGGAGGGAAGGGATCTGATGGGAAAAACAATTCGTAAAAAAAAAGTCTGCTAACAAAAAACTCATTAAAGCGTATGTACCAATCATTTCTACCTGCAGTTCATAATGCTTCTCTCTGAGGAAACTGACCTGTGCTAGACACTCCCACTACGTTGCTGCTCTCACTGATCAGGTCATCCATGACGGCCATCACTCGAAACTCATACCACGACTCCTGATAGAGAGACAAACCAAACAGATCGTTCATATGTTTTTGTGTACAACTTACTGGAGTAAAAATAATGAATGTAAACTTCATTTTTTAATTATAATTTTATGGAAATAGAATATGTATAAATAATTTTAAATATTGTTTCATTTTAACAAGATCAGAAAAACCCCACACAGACCAGTGTTTCCATATGAAAATGTGCATGTAACCAACCTGAACGAGGTCTCTGGCTATGAGCTCAGTCTCGGTGGACGGGATCAGATCATCCAGAACCTCCCACCTCTCCCCGAGGCGGAACTCCATGATGTATCGGTCGATGGGTGAGGAGTGGTTGGCTGGAGGGAGCCATGTGAGGAGAACACCGTGCTGCGTGCGATTGGCTGTGAGGCACCGTGGTGGAGTAAGAAGCACCAGTGGTTCTGGGGTACCCAGAGGAGAGCCTGCAGGCCGGTAAATTTTATACATTAAAAAAGAAAAACTTACAAAAAGTTACAAGAAACATCATCTTATTGTACAGTGCTTGCAGTAAAAAACTTGGTGCAACAAGTATCATTGTGCAACCATGATGGTACAATGCTCAACATGACAAAATTAACCTACCAATAGTAAGCAGATTTCTACATTACTATAAGCACTATCATGGTACAGGGTCTTAGCATGCTAACATTTGCTAATCAGCTTTAAACACAAAATACAGCTGAGGATGATGCAGGTGATTGGTTATAAAAAAAATTTTAATGGCAATGGCATATAAAAAATTAATTGCAATCAATCTGGGAGGGTACAAATCTATTCTGGCCACTGATGTAATCAAACCAACCTGCACTGGTCTCACTCCAGGTCTAAGTGAGTCCCATATTCTATTGTGCTAAATGAGACACAAGACCATCTGCCTGGGTGTAGCTACAGCGTATGAACGACACAATAATACACGCACTATTCTTTATCTAATTCACCGACTTCATCAATACATTTTATAATTCTTTTACAGGTACTGTTCTTATGGTACTGTCAGTGGATCGCTTAATGCACTGTTGTTCAGTTACACTACATGGTATCAGCTTTGTTTACAGAAACCGTGTCCACAGATTTATGCATTTCTTTATTCAAAGCTTTCACTTTGTCCTTTCCTCTGCTATGGTGGAGAACTAAGCCCCACACCTTTGTCCCTTCCTGTCTTTTTTGCTGAGGCATTGATTTTAAATACCGCACACCTTTCCTTTAGATTGTGTTCACATGGCAAGCATGCAAAAACCGAGCTGGCAGCATGTCCTTGAGGCATGACTTGGATTGAAATACAGTGGAATAAAAAGGAAGCAAATGCATGGGACAATACCGTCATTAATGGTTATATAAAAGTATAACATTGGTTATACTTTTGCTTTTTTCTGTAATGATTCACAAAGTTGAGAAATATTTATTTCTTTGCTCAGCACATTGCAACATAGCTGCAGTACTCTGGTTCATGTGCTAGACGCACAAATGGCTTCCTGACTTGTTTTTTTTTTTTTTATTTAATCTCTTAAGACGCTTGTAAATCTCACATACATTAAATGCCACATAAAATGTTATTTGTTTATTCATAGTGGCATTAAATGACGTGATGGCATTGGCATTTAGAAATTTCCTGTTTTACATTGTGAATGGAGAGCACAAATGTAATATCAGTGGAAACTAGACCCTTGTACACGTGAATTTAAACATCACTAGAGGGCAGTATATTCCATTCTGCCTAATGATTATAATACTATAAATAGTGTCTCAGTGCAGCTCAGTGGGTTGATTCTGAAGTCAAAAAGTGGGGAAAATGGTTGGAAAAACCTTTGATTTACAGTACCCACCTGCAGTGTTGACTGTCACAACTTCACTGAATGGGCCCGTGCCCAATTTGTTTTGTGCCAGCACACTGAACTGGTACTCTGTCCCAGGCTCCAGCCCTGGCACCACCAACCAGGTCTGAGCACCAGAAACTGGCATTGAATGCCAGTCGTGAGGACCAAAGTCTATTCTCTTTGACCTAAAAACAGAAATAAGACAGAAAAAGAGAATATTACATACAGTACGTTTAGAATGTGAATAATCTGTGTTCTTCACTGCACACCACAGTTGTCATTATTGTTACAATCTAAATGTAAGCTTTTTGATGTATTACATTTGATACATCAGAAGTCTATGATAATTATTTAATCAAAAGATTTTTGTGTATCAAATATGATACACATACATTATTATTATTTTCATATAAAATGTGCACTTGTCAAAACAGTTTCTGTGACACGGGTCAGCTTCACATTGAAAAGGGAACATTCTGTTTTTATGACCGATTTACCAGACTAATTCATTTTCCACTAATGGTAATCTAATACAGTATATGTATATATATATATTTTTTTCTTGCATACTGCAGCTGCAGTTATTTTAAAATTTTTCTCTAATAACAATTTTCTTATACCTTCTTAGAATACATAAGTTTGTTTTAACAGCAGGGGAGTTTGAAGTCCCTCCTATATCAGTTTCTAAGGATGCAAGTGAGCACATGTACCACTTCAAGGAGAGGACAGTTGCCTGACAGTCAGACCAAACAGCTAAATTACAGCAGCAGCTTCTTCTACTTCACCCACAGTGCTTGTCCCGCAGTCTGTTTCTCTCTCACAGTGTTTTACTCATAGAATTGAGCTGGACTAAAACTAAAGTTATGCTGTTTTGCGAAGGGCCCGCTGGAACTACTATTTTTTGGTTAAGCTAACTGCTAGTAAATGCTAATAGCAAGTAACTGCAGCAGCTAAAACAGTTCACATAAGTGTTTTATCAGGCTTGTTTAAAAGAGAGTTAAAACATGGTAACTTACTGACAGTGCAAATACTGTATAGCTACCTATGTCCCAGCTTCATTAAACGGCAGGACACAGCTGCTTCCCAAAGCCTTTGTCCCCCGCACAGTGTAGAATGGAGTTAATACATTTCAGTTTTCCCTGAAGTGTTAAAAACACCAGGAGAGAGAAACAGACTGTGATGTGAGATTTCAGATGAACACTGTGAATTGCTGCGCAGTTGTGATGTTACTGTTACTGTGAAAAAGGCAGTTGAACTATGAAACTCCAAAATGTTCAAAATTAAGTAAATAAATAAATAGGACATAATGAAATAACTGTGTATAAATAAGATAAAATATATACTATAACAATGAAAAAGTAAATTAATTCAATATATTTTTAAAATACGGTACATTACAGTGAAATATTTGGCATTCTGCTTTAAAACTTTTTTATTTAATGATGGGGTTTTTCACAATGGCCTATTTTACGTCATAATGCCACTTTTCAGTAGGGCTTTGTCTGTCAATCAAAGCAGAGAGGGCG
>OMLM01004392.1:125942-168044 GCA_900302695.1 Helostoma temminkii | reverse complement strand
GAGAGGGGGGAACCAGGTAAGTGTGCTCCTTAAGCCATAGCACATTGATTTAGGTCTGTCGATGCAATGCATACTCCTCTGCAGTAGGTGGTCGTATACACTATAAACACTGGGTGTGGATGTGTGGATAATGTTACAGTTGTGCTGCATGTGTGAAAGTGCACACATGTAAATTCCGGACCTGATCACCACGAGATAGTCTGAAGTGCATGTGTGAAATGTTACTGCAGCAGCAGCATATTTGTGATGAAGCTGCTCTGGTCCAAGTTCACATCACAACAAAACAGCAACAACATTACCAAATGCTAACGCTAACACAGCTAGCCCCAGAAACGTAGTTCAGTGTGAGTAATGTTATAACAGCTTGGTTAGTCTCTGTCTGCTCAGTCAAGCTTTTTTAATCAGCATCTAAGACAACAGCAAGGATTCAAAGTAGAAGATTTCATGTGCTGAACTGGCCCACCTGCAGTCCAGACCTTTCACCAATTGAAAATGTTTATGGCAAATCTTGAAATGCAAAATGCAACAATGAAGAGCCAGTACTATTGAGGAGCTAGAATGGGACAACATTCCTCTCCCAAAACTCCAGCAACTGGTCTCCTCAGTTCCCAGACATTTACAGACTGTTGTTACAACAAGACAGGATGTACCATGGTGTAGGGAAGACATGGCTCTGTCCCAACTTTTTGGATTTAAACATTACCATATTGGTTTCTAAAAATGGTACATTTTCCCAGTTTAAACATGTTATATGTACTTGTTGCACTTTAGTGTATTAAAATTACAAAAAATCTTCTCTCCTCTTCAGTGTAAAGCAGTGTGTCTCTGTCTGATGCAGAGTGGGACGTTACTGCAGTGACCCTCCATTGTGAAGAAATGTGCTGTTAAAACAATTCTGCCGTGAGCTGAATTGTTGCTGAACTGAATTTTATATTTTATTACTGTCAGTGAAGAGGGCTGCACAGAGAAGAAATGCCCTGCTGCTACTGTATGTCAAAGAAGGCCAACAACCTCCAGGTCAGTGATTAAAAGTAAACTAAGAGTACTCACACTGGACCGTACCACACAGAGAATGTCTGTTCGAAGCCGCCATCATAACCTGGCTCCCAGGACACATTAGCAGAAGTAGTTGAGGGCAATACGTGGATATTGCCCGGTGCATGTGGGCTGGTGCCTGAGAGATTTACAGAGACAGAAAGAGGATGGAAATAAAAATGAAACATACTAATTTACTAATCATACAAATACAATTTTTTTTTAATATCACATGCAGTAATAAAGCTATATAGGTTGTCTTAATATGCATACTATATTAACATTTTATTCACCTAACTGGTAATTTCACTCGTAACGACTGACTGAGTCTAAGTCACATAATACCATGTGTTTCTGCTGCTGCTTTCATCCCCAGAACGCTGTGTCTCCTGCTCTCTGTGGATAATGTGATGCTGGCTGAGGCGCTGACCAGTGTAAGGTCAAGCTCGAGCAGCAGTGCTGCCTGTGGCTCTGCTCATCCCACCCACCTAACAGCTGTGCAGCGTGGCCTGAAGCCAGTGTACGTCTTCCTGGGATAAAAGGGACCTGAACACAGTGTGGGAAGCACAGCTGTGTGCAGCGCCTGTGACACCTGTCAGCTGAGCACTGGTCACACAGAAGCAGGATAAACACTGCTGGCTGTGTGACTATTATGACGCTATCGGCAGTGGGGCAATAGGATACTGGGACATACTTACTGACGAGCTCATATTTAATGGACTAACACACTGAAAAATATGTTTATTCGTCTTCCTGCTGAGAAATGTATGAAAACGCTGATGCAATCACAAACATTTATGCAAAATATAAAGCTAACTCCAGGAGACAGTTAGCTATTCCTTAGTAAAGTTAACCCTATAAGGCCAATGGTATCATATTTGATACACAAAAATCTTTTGATTAAATAATTATCATAAACTTCTGATGTATCAAATGTAATACATAAAAAAATCTTACATTTAGAAATAATTTCTTAAAATTTTTCTTTATGTTTTTCAACAAAGTGTGCAATACACACTCCAGTTAAAAAAATAGGATGTTGTGACTATTATTTGTTGGACTGGGCTTTAAAGGGTTAAATAACTGAAGTTTTTGTGTAGACAATTAGATATACATTTTTCTATACAACCATGTTAATAAGTGAGCTTTAGAAATGTAGAGTTTCTAAATTTTACCTTTGGGAAGATCCAGGCTAGCTGTTTCCTGTCTTTATGCTAAGCTACGCTAACTGGCTGTAGCTTTTAATTTAGTACACAGACATAAGAATGAGATCAGTTTTCTCATCTAACTCTGTAAGAAATTATATGTTTTTAAAACTAACATACATAAAGTGAGAAAAAATACACACTTGAAAGTATTTAGGTGTGACACTGTTGTGTGTTTTTAATGGTGCACTGCCAGTTCTCTTCCCAGCCAGAAGAGATCTTTGTTTGTCATGCCCCCTGTGTTTCTTGTCTCTTAATACTGGTTGTCAAAGGCAAACTAAAAATGTAAAAGCAGCAAATAAGCATAGGCTCTTCCTGTGTATTCATATTTAAAATTTGGGGTGTGCAGAGGAATTTTTATGCTTAATTTGAGTGGAATATTCCTGTTTTCTAAATTTTGTGAAGGTGTCTCAACAGCTGCTGTTACTGCTGTAATGACACTGTCACAACCTCAGCAAGCAAAAGGAATAATCAGTGCTACAGTCTCAGATTAGATAAAGGGTTCTTAAGGGCAAAGGCACCGTGATTAGTTATTAAAATCAGAGGCCTATAATTTGAATTACTGGTATTAAATGAATTAACCAGCAGCTAGCGGACTCGTTATGCCACAACTTTCATACAAAGACATTGTTAAATGAATGAGACAAAAACACAGCAAAACACAAGGGCTGTCCTAACAATTGCCATGTTAGACATAATCTTTTATGCCTTTGCCTGTGACTCACAAAGGCTGTAGTGGTGCAGCGTAAGCGGAGGGGTGGATACCACACACTGTACTCACAGATTCAGGCTTTAAATTAACAGTATGAAGCAATTACAGATAAGATCAATGAAATTTTAATGATGCCCAGGAGGAAATTGGATAGAGGCAAGGAGTTTGAGCGCTGTGGGTCACTTTTTCTTTTTCATGCAAATCATTTAAAAGACATAGCAAAGTGGGATCACGATGAGCTCAAAATAACTATGAAAGGTCAGTGGTTGAGGAAGAGCGAGCACTGTGCAGGTTGTTTGTACCGATGACTAGGATACGCGTGCTGGCAGTGATGCTTGTCACCACATTGGTGGCTACACACTCCCATTCTCCATGATCCTCCTTGCTGAGGGAAACAAACTGTAAGCTGCCACTGGGTAGGATGTTGTGCTTACTCCTGCTTGGCTTCCCCACCTTCAACATACATAAAAATTACAGTAAATGTGGTTAAGCAGTGCTGGTCAAACACATGCTGCAATAATGTGAAATCAAAACAATTTACTTTCAGCAGATCAATTTTGTTGTGTGTTTGCCTTTCTACTGCACCTTTCTCCAGGTGATGGTTGGTATATCAGGGTCTCCAGAAGCAGCACATGGGATTACTAGCTCTCTCCCAGCCTCCTGACGGTACTCCCCCCCAGGCCTCACATTAAAGTAAGGGGGATCCTTGATAAACACACACAGAGTCATATCATGTACACGTTTGGGCACATCAGTCTACGGTAAAACATACAGACCAGTGATTACCTTTAGCACCAAAGTGGCAGGGGGGGACATGCCCATGGTACCCAGGGCGTTGTAAGGCACACAGGTGTAGGTGCCCAGGGAGTCTTCTGTGGCCTCCGCCACCCGGATACTTCCATCTGGCATCAGGCTCCAACCCGGGTACTACAAGACAAGGGTGCATCTAAAATTCTTGGTTTCAGAGGTTTTTTTTTCCTGAAATCTCAAGAGCCCAGTTAAATTAAACTAGTCTAATGGTCGTAAACACTTTTGCTGTTCATCTGCACATAAAATTTTTTATGTGCATATATTTATTTTTCTAATATTATTAATATAGCATTATTTGTGGTCATGCAGCACATGCCATCCAGGCAATAAATATTTAGACGGGTTCACATGTTTTATTCAACATTCTCAACAACATGTTTCAGTGCATTCATCTGGACGTGAAATAATGGATACTACGTCAAAGTGCCAATCACAGCTTAAATTTAAACAAGTTTACATCTGTTTAAACTTGTTTAATAACTGGTTTACAGCCTGTGCCTGTTATATACATTGTCCAAATGTAAAGGATTCAACAACTGGACACTGAAAGTGTATTGTTTCATTTAAGAGCTCACAAAGGCTTGAGCTGCCATTTACAGCAGGTTGAGGTGGAGTTAAGATGAGCTCATGCAAGTGAAGACGACAAATTAGACTGAAAACAGAGAAAATCTAAATATCAGGGATACTAGACTCAAGAGCTAATTTTTTTTTAAAAAGCAGCTGCTCACAGGAAAATTTGAACATGAAAACCTATTAGTACGTTATGTACAGTATGATTTTGCAGTTTGACTACATATGTATCTACCCAATTATTTTTGAATCCCTAAACTGTGAGCAGTGTGTTAAAAAGACTACATCCCCCACATAGTTCTTTCTACACTGCTGTGAACCTACTCAAGTTTAAGACAAGACTGAAGCTCACAGACAAAGAAAGAAAGAGTAACAGTCCTCATGTTGTATGTCACAGTATTGTCACTTGGAGCCAGACAGGTTGCACTGAGTCACACTGGACTGAAAGATTAAGAGAATCTCCATATTAGGCCAAGATAAAGTAGCAGTAGATGCTGTGACCCAGAGAGGTGACTGACTTTTTAAGGAAGTAAACAGACTAACCTTCTCCACTCTGAGAGGATAACCGTCTTTCTCCCACTTCACTGATGTCACAGGGGGGTTGGCGTCCACCGGGCAGCGGATGATGCCTGGCAGTTTCCGTGGGACGTAGATGACCGGCGGCATATTGATCACTCGGGCAGGGTCTGGACATTAAATGAAGGATCAGTGTTAGGTAAGCTGGCTTCATAATTAATAATGTTTTAGCCAAATGTTTGATATGACCTGTGTATGATGTTTAAAGCTAGATGTTTTGGTAATTTGGTAACTACAATCACAATCATAAGTCACTGTGAGTGCCATGCGAATAATACAGAAAATTAAATTTCAAAATTACAAAAAGCAAAATATAAGTCAATGCAGTTTTTAGGAATAATTGAAACAAACAATAAGACTCATTACAAGTAATGATTAATACATTATTTTCAAGTACCTACTCTTAGGTAGGAGTGTACTTAGTTCTTCAGTGATTCTGAGCCCAGAATATGTTTTGTATGAAGCACCCAGGTCGCTGCTGCTGTATGTCTGCTGTATTTGTAATGAAATCAGTGCCTGCAGTGCTGTGACTCCCACAGATCTCTCTCATACTGTGTAGCACAATAATCAATGACCAGCAGCAACTTGGGACTGAATAAGCTCAACACGCAAGGGCTGACAATGAAACATCAGAGGGTCGGGAGCGGTGTTTGTCTCTCATCAGTCACAGCTGATGAACAGGAAGGTCATCGTCCGATTTGGTGGGGCCAGGTTCAAAAGACACAAGGAGAAATGGAGTCAGAGGACGAACCTGTATCCGTCTTTGTGAACATGGATAAGGCTGGTGTTGGAATAGATAGTAAATCACGTACGAAGTACGAACACGCTTAAAGAGGCTCAGTTAAAAAGATGCGGGGAATCTCTGCTGCGTCTGTGTAACGCATGACCTTGAAATTCAAAAAGGGTTACTAAGTGTTACAGCGGTGGAGCAGCGCTGCCAAATAATACAGCAGCCTCCATACTGCTGCCGCTGTTCCCCTCTGCTCACACACGGCTTCAGCCCCTCCCCCCGCTGCTGCGTTGCCATGGAAACACTCACACTGAACAGTCAGGTAGGCTGATGCTGAGGGCGAGATGCCGAGGCTGTTGCTTGGACTGCAGGTGTATTTCCCAGCATCCTCCGGCTTGACCCGGAAGATGATTAGGGTGCCGTCGATGAGGATGCGCACTCGGAGCTTCAGGTCACTGCAAGAAGACACAGACGTTTTGTCACAATGTGTTGCTGAAACAGGACAGGCGGCCATAATTTTTTATTTATTTTTTATCCTCTGCTAAATTACATCAAGGAGCCATAAGAGAGGAGCAGAGAGTCAACCAGCAGGCAGCTCTGAGAGCGATCCAAAGAACACAGAGTACAGAGCAAAGGATTCAAACAAATCTGCTAATACAGCCTCCTGACACCGTTTAAAATTAAACACTCCTGTGATGGAGCACACATTCCCTCTGCTCTCCTTGTCCAAACTGTAACACTGCATTTTATAGTATCCTGCAACAGAACTGAAGCTCAAACTGAATACATGCTTAAATAAAGTAGTACCACTTTCTAATAAGACCGCCGTTATATCAAGTTCTAATTATTTTATTTATAGTTAATGAATGTATACAGTTCAGTTACAGATCAATCAAAGTTACATCTGTGTTGCCAGGTTGTGAAAAATCCCTTTGATTGATTAAACTGTGAAAAAGGATGCACAGAATCTGGATCAAACCCAGTAATTATTAGATCCATTAATTCATTAAATATTTATCGATGCCTCACTTTATAACTGAACTGTTGCCATAATACTGTAGACTTGCAAAAGCTCTCCTTAATAATGGTTTATAACTGATCTTTAGTGCTGATTAATCCCGTATTAATGATTAATAAAGACAATACTTACATCTGAAGATACAACTATTGATTCCAGGTGGAAATTCCATTTTGGTTTTATGAGATTTTCTTTATGATTTGTTTATTGGATCATCTGTATTGGTTTGTATGGAATCATGTGTGATAAACTACGGGGCATTTCAAATGAATGCCTGGGAAAATGCAGTGCTATGAGGTTTCATTATTTTGGTGTCTGTGTTTTTTAGTCTAATACTTATTCCAGAAAGGCGTATACGGCATGTTGCACCGATCAGTTTATCCTGCGTCATTCATGACTGTGTAGTTTTTAGACATGTTACACTTCCAACACTTTATTACCAGCTCTCATTGGTCATCAAGGTGTGAAATCAGCCATTGATGAATGTGTCTCACAGTGAGATTCAGGACCATCAGGACCAGGAGCACAGTCCTACATGCTGTAGATGCCCTACTAGAAAGTGGTACCAGCTTTCTCACGTACAACATATAAAAAACATACAAAAAACATATATATACCGCAGAAGAAAATCTAATTTGACAACACAAAACCTGTTTAAAGTTAGAATGGACACTTCCTCCTCTATAAAAGTCCCTCAGGCACGTTTTCACTGCCAGTCAAAATCCCGTTCACTTGTTCTTCCCTCCCACTTGTTCTGTCTGTCACTTGTTCGCTGTAAAAACCGTCTCAGACTCAAAAGACCTGCTCTGGGGAGCTTGCAGAGGTCCTGGCCAAGCTTCACATCATCACTGCATGAGAGGCAAATGATGACACAAGGCCTGAGTCATGTGATATTGTCATCAGAGTGCACTAACTCGCCTGCCACGCTCCAGACAGACCCCTGCCAGGACCACTCTTACTGCCTCTAGGGCCGCAGCAAGACACAGCACTGATACACACACACACACCAAATACCCTTTGACAGTCAGTCAAAATACAGCACAGCAAAGGGCTCAGAGACACAGCAAGTCATTCACATCACAAAGCTTGGGGATAAAAGCCTCATGCAGTCGGCCTGGTGGTGATTTAAATGACTGAGCCCCTATAAGTCTTAACCTCATCCAAGTGCTTAACGCAGACGTCTCCCTGCACCAAGAGTTACTGCTGCTACAGTACAGAAGTAAACTCGATCATAACTTTACTTCTTGAAGTAGACGTTATCCTCTTCCCAGAACCAGGTGTAGGTCAGGTTGCCTGGATATGCCTCCGCTTGGCAGGTGAAGAGTGCATTCTGGGATATGTTTACAGTGACGTTTTCTGGTGGTGACACGATGTATGGAGGCCCTAAGAGAAACAGAACAAGTGCTTTAGTTGGTGCTCAGCTGGAGCAGTACAGTCCACAAATGTAACCATTTTTATGGTCTCACCCAGTAAAAAAAACACTGCATTGCATTTCTTTATTCCTCTGAGCAGTAACTGTGCTTTAACTTTAACTATAATGCATGTGGGCATCCATAATGAGTTCATGACAATGCAGTACTGTTGTACTAACATAAAATAAGTCTTCATAATAGAAGTTAAAATTAACAAAAGCAGTTAAATCACTTCCATCTGTGTCAACTACATTTATGGTGTTTTAAACCATTTATAAAATGTCCAACAGCTTTCTATAAGTTAAGTGCTTTACAGCATTACTTTTGTTTTGTCTTCAGTTGTTTTTTATACTTTTAAACTCCTTGTAAAATCCAAAAACTAAAACTAACATGGAGATAGGAAATAATATAGACATAAGATATAACAAACAAACAAACATAAAAAACAACATAAAGTCATATACAAAGCTGGAAACTCCACAGTGCAGCCACAGTCCTGACCTGTGGCCGCTGAGCAACTGGGGTTTAGGAACTTGTATCAGATTGGTGTTGCTGACGGAGGGGACAAGTGCTGCTTCTTCACTTGTCTGGACCAGAGGAAGTTCTGCCTGCCACAGAATTAACAAGCTTCTTTAACCTTGACTGCCCTCCTATACTAAAGGAATATTTCCAGTTCATTTTAGCCGTGACGTTGTCTTCGGACAGAGTTCATACTGAAATATAAATAAAAATACTGAGTCTGAAATCCAGCTTTTTAAAATAAAAACATTTGATGTATTAAAATGACTTTGTGGCTACAATTGTGTCCGTTAAACACAGACTACATTTTACAGTTGAAAAAACCAGTCCCCTTTCTAAATGCACTCCACTCCAAAGTTCAGGTGAGACTATGTTATTTTATAGTTTGTCTTAATGCACACTATGTTTTATGGAAAGCTCTCTGAATTGCCTTTTTAGATGCAGTACAAATATGGCTGACCTTTAACAGGGTACTAGAGATGGCTCAGTCAGGTAGACTTTAGGAACAACTTTTTTTTTCACAACTTAAAATGTGTTTGACCAAACAGCAAAGACCATTAAAAGGATGAAAGGTGTGATTACATCTTAAAAATGCTATAAAGCATATGCAGCTCCTGACTGCTTCACTTTTTTTCTCTTTTTTTTCTTTCAGCATGATAAAGAGCACAGACTATGTATTATTTACAATATATCAATACAGTGAGCAGCCAGCTATTTTAAGCTTAACAGTAGTCTGTGTTGGAGCTTATGCGTGCTTCACATTGTAACCTCTTTATCCTCTGAGGTACTCCACAGTAGGTCTGCTCTTGACTCACAATAAAACAGCAGAAGCCATGAAAGGTAAGCTGTCTTTTATGAGCGGGCGCAGATACGAGCCTCTGGGTTATTTCCCTCTCAGCGTGCACAGTGTTACACATCAGGTGGAGCGACTGACGCCGCGGTGCGGGTGTCTCACATCACAATTAAAAACAGATCACCAGAGTGAGATCGCGACTGCTCACATATCTGCTTGTTATTGCTCTGGATCAGAATCCTAATCATATCTTACACTTTTCATCCATGGTGCCTTTTATGCAGAACAAACTCGGCATCTAGAAAAGCGTTTTATTTTGGTGGTTTCTTCTTACACCAGATTCAAACACAGGTTTTATGAAGTAAAGTCTAACTCTGTTTGTCTCAGAGGTGACAAATATTCCAAACTAATATTATTCTGACGTTAATATGACAGAGTTTAACAGGATTATTGCAACGGCTGAGATTCAAAACTCACCCGCACGCATGGCAGGTTAGAGTCTGTGAATAGGAGTGAACAACATAACAGAAAGCTCTTAGGACACTGCAATAAAATCACTTATTAGACAAAATAGATCCTTCAATGTCTCAATTCTGCAAAAGATGCTATAGAATAAACATGTTGATGATGATAGATGTACATATTTTAGATAATCCACTGGGAATTTAAGTGCTGCATGTAGCTTTTAGAGTGCAATAGCGTTTACATAACAGTTCAGACACCTAGTTTTTATTAACCATGATTATATTACAGTATAAAGTGTCCATGTAAAATTACAGGGTGTGGACAACAAAGACCACAGTGATTTCAGAGCTCAGACACAGTCTGTTGAGCAGATCATTAATCGTACCATGCATGTCATTCACTGTATGCGAACTCTAGGCAAACATGCAAATGACATCTGAGTATTGCATAACCACATATAGCATATACTATATCAGGAAATGGGACAGAGTTTGCAGTACTATGCAAAAGTCTTAGGCTGCCATTACATTTGTGTTTTAGCAGCACTATGATGGTCATAAATATAAATTTCTCTGTTTTTACATCAGAACAAAAACACAAAAAGTGGTTTCTTGGCTGCTATCCTTCCACAAACATCACATCCTGATCCAGCTTCTTCAGACTGTTGAAGGATCGACTTGGCATTCAGATAAAGCTGCCAGATACTGAGCCAGGTACTTGCTGGACTTCTTCTCGTCTCTCAAAGCAGAAATTATAAGAAACGTCTTATCAGATATTGACAGGTCTTACACTCTATTTTGTTCCTTAACCTCTCCATATTCCTCTACAGACGTCACACTAAATATTTGTCACTTCATCTTTCAGAAACAATTAATTTCTTTTTCTTTTTTATATGCTTTTCATTTAATATATACATATTTCCCATATTTTCTAGTAATCGAAGTCTGACAACTTTGTAGTAGGTTCTTTGTCACATTGAAACACTGTAGACATAACATTAAAATTACAGCTCAAACAATCAATGATAGATTAGTGAAAAAGAACAGAAATAAGTCTGCCATTACTCTAAAATGATTAATCTTCTCACTTTTCGAGGCCTAACGCCTGACGTTTTATACTGTACTGTAGCATCTCTTCTCATCTAAAACGGTTCATTTTAGCTCCTTTCTTTACAATATACATATAATATAAACTATTATTTTAAACAAAGTATAATTTCTCATCAAGAGTACTTTTACGAGAACAAGCAATATTATTTCAATAATTAAAAACTCTTATTGCCTTATATATCCCATAGCTATACTGTACATTATATTGTATATTGACTTTTGTGAACAGGTGCAGCACTTACCTATTCCTATCTACCTACCTACCTATTCAAACAGGCTAATAAATATAATTTAACTTTCTACTGCATATTTTCAACAAGCAATATTTCCTTCATAATATTCTCAGATAATGCAGTTTTCCTCACAGAATCAGTGTTACTCTTGAAGTATTATTCCTTCTTTCTTTCCTATATAATATTTTGACATTAATTTTTCTTACATTGGTGCTTATGCTGTAGTATCATAAAGCATGCATGCTTACTGATAATCTGCAGTGATTGTTAAATTGGCTGATAGCTAATACAGTATGACGAATGACTGGTTGTTAAAAAAAAAAATTTACAGACCCAATGATAGTAGTAGTTTTAGATGCAGCACCGTTTTATACTCTGGCTCATGCTGCACCACCACTGCAGCAGTGTGTAGTGATATGAGCGGAGCCTGCAGCCTTAATGCAGCTGCATCACATACACCACTGGTTACACTCCTTAGCTTAAAATTATTTGTGTATTAGCAGTGTGTGTATTTGTTCTTCTATTTACTATATCAGGAACACAGACAAGAATAATTATTCTGCTGTTTTCACGTACAGAAGTCGAGTGTTAAAATAGACCTTACACTAACTCCACCATTAAAGCAACATGCTCAGTTGCTTGTTAAATACACACTGCACACTCCTTACCGTCGCTGCTGTATCAGGAGACCGAGAGGAGAACTGGAGGCTGGTATTACAACCATCTATCTGATCTGTGTCTAGCAGACAGCCTGGTTAATGGACCGGAGATAGACAGTGACATTCTCATAGACAGATTCTGTTGTACACACATGGCTGTGCACAGGAGCGCACACACACTTGAGCTAACCGAAGCCCCAGACTGAGTTATTGACTGACTGATACAGACCCAGAAGGTATGTTACATACATCAGTACACCAGAGAGAGCTGCGCGGCTTTGCTTTTAAATTCTACTACAGTAAATGCCTTCAAGTATAAATAATGAAACTCAGCTACTTAATGATGCAAATGCAATATTATGCCGTAGGTAGAGTAGGAAAGTTCAAAATCTGTTGATCCATGCAAATAGAGTTTATTAATAAACAGTGTAGTGTTTTAGCTGCTGTACAGTGTGTGTAATATACTGTATGTATACAGCTAGGGCTGCACGATTGATCTAATCTAATCACAATCGCGATGTCGGCCTGTGTGATTACATAACTGCAAAAGATTTAATTACACAAATATGTACGTGCTCTGTGTTTGTGTGCAGTTTCATTACCTGCACCACTAATAAAAAGACGATCAGTCAGTTTCTGTTTGAACAGCGGAGCATGTGTTCACACGAGTATGCAGTGTTGATAGTAAGCTTCCATGTTGCTAGATTTAGCAGCATGTTTATATTTTTGTTTGAAAAAGTTACTCTTTAAAAACTTTATGTCCAGGCAGGAACTACTTTACATAAGGTGAGTCACTAAAATGTGTCAGTGAATGTTTGTGACTCCTTCACTGTCTGTGTTCAGTGTGGGAGCAGCAGCCAGAGTGAAACGTCAGCGAGCTGAAACAACCAATACTTTATCCCTGTAAACATCTCCTTTTATTTTGATCAACTTCAGTTAAAGTTAACTTAAACGTCATTATATAGTTTTAATCTTGTTTCCCCAAAAACATAAACAAAGATAAGTTAATTCTTCTGTTTGAAATCACTCCCCATGTAACACATGACCACCAGGTGACGTAACCTTCTGCTAATTTTTGGTAGGTTCTGGATTTACCTCGTCCACAACAATCGCAATATCACTTTTTTTATCGTAATCGTGCAGCCCTATATACAGCTCATGTACCTTGAACCAGCAGACGGGTAGTATGGAGCACCTCTCCCTGGTCACTGTAGGCTCGGCAAGTGTACGCCCCTCTGTCGTCTCTAGTGATGCCAAGGATGGTAAGACTGCCATCGTGTACCTGCGAGTGCAAGTTGGAGAAACAGATTAACTCATACAAACAGGAAGATAATAACAAGTGCTGCTTTATATTGGAGCTAAAGTTTATCAATAGACAAAAATTAACTTTTTTGGAAAATTTAACCAAAAGGTCACCAGATTTAGCTTCTTGTATTTACTAGTTTTCATGATGTGAATATGAATTATAGCACAGCAAACGCCTCTGCTCTTAAAATA
The DNA here is from genome assembly GCA_900302695.1 of Helostoma temminkii. Taxonomy (NCBI): domain Eukaryota; kingdom Metazoa; phylum Chordata; class Actinopteri; order Anabantiformes; family Helostomatidae; genus Helostoma; species Helostoma temminkii. The sequence goes on along the minus strand of OMLM01004392.1, from coordinate 154,701 downwards.
AGTTTGAGGTGAAAATCCCCTCTAAAGAAAACACATCAAACACTTAATAATCATGAATGTGCCACATTTTAATTAACTCCAGGTCTGATTCCTGCATGTGGTAACCGTGGAAACGTCTATGTTGCTGCGTGTCCTTGTGTGCAGGCACTGATGAGAACCAATAAGCGGTGAAGAAACACATTAACCAACCCTAATAGAAACACCCTCATAAATTATGCAACAGATTGCGAGAGGCTCTGTCCATTCAAGTCACACACAGCTGTAGCCTGTCCATTCATGCAGCTGAGGGGGAATCTGCTACGCCTGCAGAATTATTCCTATTCATCTGTCTCTCAAATGTTTTACAGACGAGGGATGTTACTAGCAGACCAACACGAGCAGCATTTAACTTCTGTCAGTCTGTTGGCAAACTGTAGAATCATCATCATCCTCATCATCATCATCGCTCAGACAGTCTATCACACGATAACACTTGGTGCATCGCTGCAGAAACATACAACATGTGTGGCGCTAGGAGTGTTAACTAAACACTGATGTGTTGTGAAGCATTGATTTGGAAGCCATTTGCATTGATTAAAAAGTTGAGACAGATTCAAACTGACTTTAATAACACACTGAAAATTGTCTTGCTGATTTATTACAAATTCTTTACTAGCTCAGCCTCCATCATCTGCAAGATCTACGTTTTTAAACCTATGTTAACCTAAAAAATGTCTTACAGAGGTATCATATATTTAATTATTCTTGAGAGAGTAAAGTAAAAAAAAAAAAAAATGTCGATGTGATTACCTTGGTGTATAATAGACTTTTAAAAAACTATACTGAAAAACTTTATTATTGTTTATTCGATCTTTAGATTTAAAACATCCATTTCCCATCAGTCCTAGCCATTTGCGAGCTACAGCCAAGCCACCAGGTTCGGCTCTGGCCTGTGAAGCTTTTTTGTCGAAGTGGCTAATCCGCAGTATTGTAACTTCTGCATTGATCATGTGACCAGTTCTGGGCTGGTGTTTGTGCTGGTTCAAAGCTGGTTCAACTTAGGAACCATCTAAGTTTACCATTTAGCTTTTCAAAGGACTAGAGAGTCACCATAGAGCCATGTCATTATGTCACCATGTGCACACAACAAGCTTAATGACAACCACCGCAGCATCTCTGTTAATGTGTACTTTAACGGTACACAGGCTCTATGCTTTCTAGCAAGTGACACACCAGTAAGTGTGTATGTTTTTGTACTCCAGAAACTATGGTTCACTCTGTTATTTCCTCACCTTTGACTTACTGTATGTAAATTTACGAAGCAGACTGAGCTCTGAGACACATGCAAATGTTTCACTCAAGTTGGTTTTGAGCTTGAACATATCTGGTTTTACTTTCTACTAACTGTATGCAATGACAGCTCATTTTTTGCCTCACAGTCTCTCCAAACACACAGTAACAGTATACTGCTTTATGTAATCCTGGGATTTTACTGTGAACTGATCATGATCGTAACAGACTTCCATGACAGCAAACTTAACAGCATCCGATCATATGTAATGGTCGTTGGTCTGTTTCAGTACTTTCTGTGCCTCAGCTGAACTCGATCCAAGGTGAGGGAAGGATTAAAGAAAAGGAAGAGAAGAGGGAGGATTGGGAGGTGAGCAAAAGAGGGGAAAAAAGGACAGAAACAGTCGATAAGCTGAGGCATGAGATGAAGGCGGAATATTCATTTCTATCACACGTGTTTCCCTGACACATCCAGAGAGGGGATGGGGGAGTTGCTGGGTTTTTTTTTCCCTGGTTAATTTTTTTTTGTGTGTGTGTCTAGTGCAAAACTTTGGACAAGACCCATTCAATCACGTACTGTTTTTTGTCCTCTGCTGTACAACTCTTTTTGTTTAGTTTTGGAGCTAATTTTCTTCCGTGCATGTTTTAAAAAAAAGTAGGAATGAAAAGCCAAGGGAGGAGGAGGAGGAGGAGGATTCCTTCTCTCTAACCCTGTCTGTCACATTCCTCCCTTTCTCCAAGATGTCTCTATGGATCTGAGCATGTGGGTGAGCAAATATGCCCTTATGCTCGTTCACACACAGGAACCAACATAAGCTCTCTTCTTGCCATAAGAAAAAGCTTTGCCAAGTTCGGGGCTTCAGAAAAATGGATGAGGATATACAAATAATGCACTGCTTTTGATATTTTTCAGTATATAGCAGTGAAGCAAGTAAAGTTTGACTCTCACTAGCGATTTTCATTTTTTTTATAACGTTCCTATTAGGACTAATGTAATATTAATGCAGGAGGAGGAGATTAATAATGCATCACAATGTTGTCTAACCATTTACTGAGGGGATGGGGTTAAAAGGAGACAACTGGAGGCAGCGGAGAGGAAAAAGGGAAAGAAAAAAGGGAAAAGAGACCTTTAACAGATGCTCCTGTCACTTCCTGTACACTACATCACACGGGCAGCTGTAAAGAGGTGAAAACGCCTGAAGCAGACTGCGATATCAGTGACATGGGAGACTGTGAAGGCATGCAGAAAAGATAGGAGGCGTCCATGTTTCAAAACTTTCAAAAACAATTACAAGCAGCATGAAAAGCATCCTTCAGTGCACTTGCACTCGTTTCACATAATCAACTGTTATTTTCAAGCTGTTCCAGCAATTCTTCCTGTAAAGAGCTGCTGTCGTTAATCTGGTGATACCTTGACCTCCCTCGCTTCTAATTCCTACTTTTCCCAATATTGACTCCCAGATGTGAACATGTTGCATTCAGCTGTCAGCTACATGTGTAGGTGGTGCGAGTACCTGTGGTGGAGCATTGAAAAGAAGTGACATTTGCACCTATTACTCAATATGCAACATCCTGTGGCTGTAAAGCAGCATCGTCTGGTGAAGCTTGTTGGTGTTTCTGAGTCATCTGTGCTGGAACGGTGTTAAATGCCTTTGATTCTGTGCGACTTGCATCACAAGCCTGATGTTGACTGTTGATGGTTTATGAGGCTTTAAGCTGAGACAGTTTGCTGCTATCAAACCACACTGATGCTGTGCCAGGAATATCTCGTCATGACATGAGGCTGTCTACTTTTGGGAGTTTATCCACTGGAATGAAAATCAGGTTTCACCAGACAATAAAAACATGAGGTGCACAGCCAGTGGCTGATCTTTACATTGTTAAACTGATTCAATGTGTATTTGTATTTTTGCCACAATGTCATCACACAGGAGCAGAAAGAGACTGACAACATATCAAGGCAGGGCACAGATTCTGGTGCTAAATAGCCAAATGTCTGCAACTTATTTCCTGATCAATACTGTACATAAAGAAATCAGACATGATGTCTGTGATCAGTACTTACTAGTATTTTTTTGTGTGTGCTGTGCACAGTAAACTGACATTTGCCTGAGAAAGATATAGTCCATACATGTTTTCAGTACAGATGGGATCAGTAGATGACACCATCTGTGCACCAAGTCTGCTTCTATTTTTGAACACAATCATAAATCAGAATTATGGCGTTTTTGTTTTTTTTTTCTTTCTTACCGAATATTTAGCGTTGGTTGCAAGCTCCTCCCCCTCCCTCAGCCAGCTGATCATTGGTTTTGGATTTCCCTGGGCAGAGCAGCTAAGCAGAGTGCTTCCCCCTTCCTTCGCCTCAACATATTGTGGTGGCGTCGCTGTAAATGAAGGCGGGGCTGCGGAGAAAGTGAAAGAGGCACATCTTTCAGTAAAATAGCAAAGTAATAAAGCTGTTACTACATTAAAATGTCCTGTTGAGAAAGAAAGAATGTGCGATGGTCAGCCAGCGCTCTCTGCCGCCATCTTCCAAACACTAAATGAGGGAACTTTTTGGATGAATGATGCTCCAACCCACCAGAACTAAAGACCTGCACAATCGAGATGCACTTTTAGGTTATGGCACTTCTTACCGAAGCAAATGCTAGCATGCTAACAAGCTAAAATAAGATGGTGAATATGGAGAACCCTACTAAACGTCAGCTTGTTACTACTGTCATTGTGAGCATGTTGTGATTCTGACATTAGCATCAAGCACAGTGCCAAGAGCTCACAGAGCTGCCAGCATGGTGCCAGACTCTCAGTGGCGTTGTTTAATTCTCTTCACGGGAGTTTTGGATCCAGTTTAGCAGCCTTCATTTTCTCCTGCTAAAACAGAAAAATCATGATGTCGGTAGAAAATATATATAGTTTTTTTATACACCTAAACAATGCTAATGCAGCCCAACACAACATAGCACTGTCCATCCTCTTCACATTTCCAGCTCTAAAACAGCTGAAAATGAACATTATGGACTCTGCTGAGACAGGATGTTTGCAGTAGGTACAATGTGCATTTGAGGGAGGATAGGAATCTGGATCTAAAGAATGCTCTGGAACAGGACTCGCTCAAATACCGATGTGACTGCCACAATTTTGTGTACGAGCCAGTGGAGGTGCATCACTATCTCATCACTATCCTGCACGCTGACACTTCCAACCCTAAAATAACGTTTCAGCTACATCACTGCATGATGTCTCTGAGCTCTGCTAACAGCCATAACTGTAGCTTCCATAGCCAACTGCTTTCAGGGCTTCAACATAATATTCTGATTATAAACAGTGGCACAGTGTTTAGTTAAAAAGAGAAAAAAAAGGCGCCGCTATACAAGTGGGTCACTGCTTTCCGCTGGGAGTGCTGCCATGCTTCAGACTGCTCACAAGCACCTGCCATGGAGTAAACAAAACACCCAATTAGCACATTTAGACATCTACCTGTCCATACTGCCCTCTCACTCCCTAACACTCATTACAATTGTGTCTGTGATGCTGTAGATTAATGAAGAGTCTAATAAAATGCATGACTGGTTAATGTAGCGCTTGCTTGTGTAGTTGATGGGTCAATGACTACATTAAATGGATCATGACAAATCATTTTAGTTATTAATTAATCTTGTGCAGCTATGAGTTTGCACTTTTAGTTTACGATAGTGTTTTTAGAGAACTGCCCCGTTGAAACTGATCTGTTCATACCTGGATCGTCCCCTTACATGTGCTGTAAGTGCTCAGCGGTGGAATGGAAATAAATGCAGTTTTGCACAATTTTGCAGTACAGCTTTAAGGTTCTTTAGTGCTCCACTACATTTAAGTTAGTTTTTAGTTGAAGATTTTATACAAATAACATTATATATTATGTAATAACACACTGTTTGCTCATGACCCTGCTGGAAAACCAAGGCTCTTTTCCACATTTTAGAAAATTTGTATTTTTTTCTCCATTATTCTTCTTATGAACATTTGGAGGGATTTGCCCCTAAAGTGAAGGATGATGCTGATGATTTTCCATATCTTTGTTACTGTCAGCAAATTCCATAAAAATTAATTTCACTGACTCTGTAAGTCGTCTTATTTATTTAAGTCACAGACCTCACAAAAGCACGACCACTTTCAAAAAAAGGGGCCTCCAAAGCTCAAAAACACTCGTTACTTGACTCGGTCTGAGTGTGGTACCTGATAATTACTCTCTATGCCAGCGGGGGGTGGTAGTCGTTATTCGGCTTTAAAAAAGGAAAAGCAGAAGAGCTAAACTAGGCAGCACTTGGCAGCATTCACTTCCTATTCTCACACCACTTTTGCTCACTACCACGGATGGTTTATATGTATATATATGCTGGAAATGGAACTGGACTTTTTACACTATAAGTAATCTAAGATATGTTTTAAGTAATTTAAGATATCTGCTTTCAAGCAAGTATTTTTACATGGTCTTTATTAGTACTTTTACTTAAGACTCTTCCTCCACCCCTGTAAGTGGCGTTATTAATTCAAGTCCTAATTCCTATTTTTCTCAAGGGAATGAGCTTCAGTTGACAGGAAATAGGAGGCACACACAGCAGGGACAACAGCAGGTACATTGGTCAACCTGGGAGTTGTTTCACATCGTCAGGCACAGCTTATCACAGAGTAAGTGTCAACATAGCTGGGAAAACCGGGAGCTGCTCTAAGAAAAAAGCAAGTTGAGTGTCAAATCCTCGCCCTACTTACTGCAGCTCTTCATCAATTATATACATTAAAAGATGTTTGCAGAGCTGCGCTCCCACTGTTCTTCTCTGTAGACCACACAGCACATCAGCAGATGACCTGGATGCTGAGACGATTCAGGCCTGTTCTTTGAAGGTTTATATTCACTGTTATTTGGTCACTAACTCGAAAGAATGTCTGCAACCGTTATGTTCTTGCCTCTGCTCCTATGAGAATAAGTTTTTCATTAATTTCACATCAAGATTTCAGAGTAAACTATTGCAGCAAGAAGAAAGAGAAACTCAAGGAGACTCCCCTTCTCGTGTCACACTCAAGGTGCTCCACAGATTCAGGATCATAACATTTTGTAATTGATTTCCTCAGTGTTGTATTCCAATCCTCCCTTTCTCTCATGGCAGGATTGGACGTTAGCTCACATTAGCTGAGCTTGGTCGACTTGGCAGTGATGAAAGACTGCATGTTATTTTCGATCGTAGCCAATCACGACTTGCTGTGTGGTGGTAAAAATATTCAAATCCTTCACTTAAGTAACAGGAATAAAATAATAATAAATAATAAAATACACTGTAAAAAACTTCAAGTAAGACTTTTTCACAGGTGCAGCCTATTAGGTAATTAAATTAAATGAATGGATTAAATATTATAGCCTAAGATGCACAGTGTCCAGTTTTAAGTTAAATATCATTACAAAATAATACATGTGGCATTATTGTTTAGTTACTATTTAGTTTGTTTCATTTTTTTATTTAAATATGGTCCTGAGAACATGTTGTTCACTGGGCCCCTCTAGTATCTGCACTGGGCTCATTAGCATCAGATGTGATGTAGCTGACAACAACTGGGTCAACAAAACCTGTGCCAGCCCGACACTGACCCTGATACAGTCTAAGCGTAGATTATTAACTTATATATTTTGTATATTTTGATCACTTAAAACCTTGTTGATGCTTGAAAAGTGAAGAGAAGGGGAGGACAGATGAGACAAGACTAGAGAGTAGAGGAGGAGAAGGAGGGAGGGCAATGAGAGAGAGTGGCCTTACTGTCTTTTTCGGGCACAAGGCCTTGCCATCTGACACCTGCCACTGAGTGGGCATGGGTTCCCTGTCCGTTTGGCAGGAAGTTAAGGCCAGCAAACAGGAATTCAAAGGAGGAGTGTATGCAAATACCAGCGGCCAAAGGAAATGGATGCCTTTAGTGTCTGTGTGGAGGCCAGACGAAAATGGCACCTGCATCTTTCACAGTCTCCCATTTAGAGGACAACAGTAGAATAAAGACTTCTGTTAGATGTCTAGACACTGGCTTCTGAAATTTCCATGAAGGTTTCTGTATTATTAAAAACAAAAAAGCTCAACATTTTGTGCCTACCTAAATATTTACTCCAAGTGTGCATCAGTGTGTGCAGGGTTACTGCATGTCTTTAGCTGCACACATTACATACATGAGGTCATGTAAAATGGCACATTTTAAAAATCCAAATATATGTGGCATCCTGGGATATTATTAGTTCTGCTACAGCTTGAAGAGCTCAGTCTCCGTTAAAAGGCCCGACAGAAGTGAAGAGCAGCAGGAGCGAGAGAGGGCGCAGTTAGGAGTGAATACTGATGAGGAACACCACAGAAATGCAGTATGCCTACACAAAAAGACATTGACACACACATACGCACAGACGTGCACAAACTCCAGACATCGCAAGAGTGTGCAGGTGACACTCGGCGGACGAGTACGGCCTATTCAACCTACTACTTCAACCAGTAGATACAGATCTTTGGCTGGCTGCAAACACACAGTACTACTAATGCTATAAACAGAAACAGTGCAGTGTGTGGTGTGCTAACACACCCTGACACACAAATACACACAAAATTATTTTTTCTGCTCTGATAATAACCATTTCTACAGATCAGTATTTTTTATTCCCACGTGATTAAGCGGTGCAATGGACTTCAGGCCTCTTCACACAGTGTTTTGCAAGCAGCGCACTGTAATCACTCTTCAATATCCCCAACTGCATCCATTGTAAAACATATGCACGATCAAATCAAATATGTATGAGTTTCACACGGTGCTCATAAGTTCACAGACCAAAAATATACATGTGAATGAGCCTGACAGTACTTTGCTCACAAAGTCTCTTAACAGCACAGAGGATTACAGCTCTCTGAAGTTAGAGACCTGTGAAGCTTGGGCACACAAAAATCACCTCTCTTAGCTTGAACCTTTCCACCACTCAGAGGTACACTACCAGTCAAAAGTTTGGAGACACCACCGCCTTCAGTGAATTTGCCTTTATTGTGAATATTTTCAACATTCTTACTACTAATAGTGGTGTCAATAGACAGGAGGTGTGATGGTGTGAGTCTGCACACTGCGACATACCACCCCAACAGGTTTGCACTTAGTGGGACCATCATTTGTTATGTAAGAGGTGTTTGTCTAAGAAGGAGAGCAATCGCATGACCTGTCCGCTACAATCACCTGATTTAAATCCAGTTGAGATGGTTTGGTATGTGTTGGACTGGAGAGTGAAGGAAAAACAGCCAACAAGTACTCAACAAACAGCAAAATGTCCATTCTTCGAAGAATCGAAAACATTTTCTGGGATTTTTAATACTACATAATTCCATGTATATTCTGTCATAATAATTCAGTATTATTGGGCAATTCTGAAAATTATTAAAAAAATGAAGAAAACGGTGCGTCCAAACTTTGTTTGTAATTATGCTACAAATTTAACCTACTTAGTACATGAATCTGCTGCAGTCGTGCATCTGTACACAGCAATTTAATTGAATATGTGTCTTCCCCATACAAAACACAAACGCATCGTCTGTGTTGTCTCTGGAGCTCTGCAGCAACGTAAAGACACACTTCACACAGGATTTCTCCAAACCACTGGGGCATTCCTGGGAAATGCAAAGGTGCAGATTTTTCTTTCTGCCCTGTCATCAGTTTGATAGCTCTCAGGCTATCACAGACAATCCCTGCTGAAACCACCTTAAACAGGCCACAATCAATTCTCTTCTAAGCAGCCTCTCATCCCTTTTTGCCCGAGGCCTTTTCGAAAAGGAGCAGCAAGAATGAAACAGAAATTGTCGCTCATTCAAATTGACCTGGGAAGAACCATCACAGAAAACCATGAACCATCAACGTACTGGAGCAGGTAATCAACTCTTGACCCAGAACAACCAGTATGACTGAAAGGCAGATGTTTTCCTAGTGGTGGGAATGAGTGACAGTCCAAAGCCGATATATATAAGCTTTAGTGGCAAGAGAGAAAAGCTGTGAATCTCTAGATTTCTTTTTTTATAGTGCATTTAAAAGACCCATACAAAAGAAATGGTTTATATGGCTCATCATGCTTTGCCAAGAACATTTTACTTTAAGTGTTAATAATTACAATACAAGTTCTACTATGAAGAGGTATAAATAATACAAGTCTCTGCTTTTACAGCAGCCTCCACTTGTGGCTACACACAGGAGGAGTTACAGCTGCTTATAACTACACTCAAAAAAATAAGCCTATAAAAATGTTTATTTTTTATTTTATTTATTAGCTAATAAATGATGAAGAGGTAAAGGTAAAACTTACAAAAAACAAATATTTAAATTGTGATAATGAAAACAACGTATAATACAAATACAAATAACACACTGGATTATCATTCCAGATGCAAAAATGGAACCAGAAAACCTCTTTTTGCATTATTACATAACATTTTATTTATAGCTAAACCTTAAGCTACAATCTTAAGTGAGCGCTTCCATAAGACTTAAATGGTGAGTGTCGCTCTTTTAGAAGTGAATATCTCTGCAGCAGTGTTCAGTGCTGAGTGTCCAAACTGTCCTCTACTGAATCTAATGTTTTTTTCTTTCATCACCCACAAACTCGACTCACCATTGACTGTGAGGTGCACCCAGCTGCCATTGTGGAAGGTGTCGTATTGTTGCTCCAGCATCAGGACCCTGCACTCATACCAACCCTGGTCCTCGGAGCGCACTGGGTCAATCTGCAGGGAGGCCTTCCCATGTAGAGAGGCTCTACCTGCAGGGGAAAAAACAGAATTAACCACTTCCACTGTGTCTTCATTCTTCCACTTTTTACAGTAAGACCTACACATGCTCAGTCAGCTTCTACATTTAAACTCCATCTCCTGGTCACAGCGGAGATCCATCGTAGCAGTTGGGAGAAAATACAGTGTAACACAAGATTCCTGTAATAAATAATAAATCCTCCTTCATGATAATGATAATGTTCAGGTTTTCATTATCACCTTCATGAACAGAGGGTTTATTGCAGTGTTGTTGTATTAGACATGCATTAGTTGTAGTTATAGGTAGGTGTACCTAAACCAACGCTAACTGTATAAAGCTCAGCTCGTATTCATTTCATTTTCTCTGCAAGGGCTCTGCAGTCTCTATGAACTACTAGCTTTTAAAATAAGCACAAGCCTATTTAAATGCAGTCTTTTGTTCTTTTCCTAACCTACTTATTCCTATTCAGCGTGTACAACAGTCTGGAGTGTGTCCAAGACCTGCATGGAAGGCAGGAAAGCACCCTGGACAGGTTGCCAGTATTTCCCAGAGCTAACAAAGACAGACAATCCTTAACACTTACTGTACATTGATACCTAGAGGCAATTTAGAGCCTTCAATCAGTCTGACTTCCAAGTCTTTCGACTGTTGGAGGAAACACAAGTGGCTATAAAAGCATGTAGACTCTACTTACAGTACCTCCAAACACAAAGTATTAGTGGTAAAATTATTCTGTTTGTCCATTTAAACATACTTGTTTGCCAAAAGTTATGAGAAAACGTTGATACCACTACAGTCAACAGACAGTTTAGCATAAATATAAACATAAACAGATAGTTTGTTAGCCAGCTCCCCATCTTGATTATTCAATCTGTACAAAAACGAAGTAGCATGAAACTCATCTTAGCATTAGCTTTACAGAAACGTAGCATGTGGCAGGACATTCCTGACCCCGTATAAAGGTTTTTATATGTGTAAATGTGACAACTGAGGTGTTTTAAGATCCGTATGTCTGAAATCATTCCTTATTTACTCACTCTCTGCTCCATATATAATGTAGACTGTGTAGTCCACTCAGCAGTGATTGATAAGCAGTATTGCATCAGCACAGATAAGGGTTTGGAGCTGCTCTACAGTAATATTCTTATCTTTAGAACAGTGAGCAGTGCATTGTGGGATAGTTAGCAGAAAGTAGTGTACATGTAGTCAGTGGTATGGATGGAGGGCACAGGCAGACTTTAAGGCTGGGTCTGAATAGCTCCCTATTCACTAAGTGCACTATATAGTGTGTTCGCCATTTTGTAGCAGTGTCCGAATCTTAAGTGAGCATTCTGATTTCATATGTAGGTCAATGAAGGTATCCCACAATGTAACACTAAAAGTATTGTACAGGAAATGTACACTATACGATTTTTTCACAGTACCTTTTTTCAGTCTAATTAAAACACATTATATAACATAGTAATGAGCTTTACAGGTCCTGGTAGGTAGATTTAGTAGTTATTGTCTATATGCCCAGTCTATATGATAAGCTAAAATAAGCTAGCTGTAGCTTCATATGAGACGGTTTCTTCTCTTCAGACTCTAAAATATAAATGTATAATTCCCCAGAATGTTATTCCACCCATCAAAAACTTTAATATTTGACCATAAATGGAAAACCCTGTGGGATTTATACATAAAACTACCTAGGAGAGATATAAATTGAACTGATTTGAAATGAAGCATTTGATGTCAGCGTGGAAAAAGACCAGCCGTCTACTTCACAGAAATCATCTATTTCTTATAAAACTTCTCAATCCCAACTTCTTTTTCTTCTTCAAGGCTGAGGATAAATTGGAATTCGAAAAGGAGGAAATCGCAAGGGAAGGGAGAAGTTGAGGAAACCTTCAGCTGCTAAGCTGTCTGTCTTCAAGCCTGCAGCCCGCTGCTCACATGGCTGCCTCTGACAGCCCAGCAGACTCAAACATTCGCTTCTGCTCTGTCTGACTAAGGTTCTCAGATGGAGCATTTTTCTGAACTTTGATGTGAATATGTAGTGTAAGCCCTGTTTCCTGTTACTTCTCACTGTCAGGCAAATACACTGACGTTGATGGTGGGATGAATTGCTCTGCCAGCACTCTATATAAATCCAATAGATACTGTAGATACCCCAACCACGGGATTGCTGCCACAGCTGAGGTAGAAAACTGATGGGATTTTTTTTTTGTTAGCAGGAAATCAATACAGCAAACAGGAAAAGAGAGGAGTAGGGACTGCAACCTTGCAGTAAAAAGGTAGCTTGTCTTTAAAAAGTCAAGTCTATTTTTGCCTGGGCATTGAAGTGCTGAGTGGGGTGGGGGCTGCAGTGAAAGGTGGGGATCAACCTCTGCTTCCATTTATTTTAAGGAGTGAGATGGTGATGCTGTAAACAGAGTTAACAGCACGTCAAGACCATTCCCTTGGGCATACACCACTTAGACAGTACAGGGTTCTGTCCACTGTGAAAACACAGGAGCTAACACCTTGTTCAGATCACATCTCAAGATTTGTCACCTAGGAAAGACTTGAAAAGCAAATACTAAAGAGCCAGAGTGACAAAGTTGGCCAACAGTGGGTTACAATTAAAACATTATATTTATCTGATGTGACCACAATGTTGGCAGGGAGGTCCAACTACCCAAATATTTTTGTGAATCCGAAAGGAGGTGTGGTTTTAGACAAAGGAATTATAAAGACATTGAGCGCAACAATTGTATTTCCATTTTGAAGTTTTCTACTACATACTATTTCTACTATATACTATTCTACTGTAGGATGGTCGCCAAACCAAAAAACTAATCTAAAATGTGTGTTTTATAATAGATATTTATATTAACTGTTGCTGTAGATACTGTAGATGTAAATGCCAGTGGTTAGTTTTGTAGCCGTTCGGCCAATGGTTTGATGAAGCTCTAACAGTGGAAGATATCGACAAAGTTAGACTTTTCTATTATGAAAAAATACATGTTGCAACCAGCAACAACAGATATTTTTTAGCACTAACTAGATGATATAGTGCTACGCTATCGCTTGTAACCGAACTCTAGAGGGGAAAAAGACAAATGACAGACCATTCAAGGCTAATCGTAAGAACCAGAGTCCCATCATCGCAGAGGCTAAGAGAGATATGCTTCTTCCCAAAGAGTGAGAATCTGACACTAACAAGCTGCACATCTGAATTATTGATCATCTTTGCTTGAGTGGGCGCAACAATAGATATTTGTAAATGCAATAATTTCCATACAGCCATGAGACAAACATCAAAATGATCCACGATAGGCTTAAGTCTGCAAAGAGAAACTGTATAAACTGTCATTTAGCAGTGAATTAGACACAGAAAACACACAATGGTAATGAGAAAATGTATGCACTTACATTTGAATTATTAATTAATGAAATTAATAAGCTGTCTCTTAAGGACTAGCATGACTGGAAACTGAGCGATGGTGATCTTCACTACCAGACCAATTCGCAGTGAAACTGGAATAAAGAAAAACTATCCTGCACTGGGCTGCTCTGTGAAAACATCTGGATTTAACTGCATTGTGAGTCCAGTATTCATGGATAATCTACTCTGTTTGTAATACTACTCAATGGGTTAATATATTGTTGTTTGATATATTGTTGATACATTGGGAGATAACCATTTATGTGAATAGCCCAAAGAGCTCTGCGACTGCAGGGAAACATGAAGCACCCCAAATAGCATCTCATAAACTACAGTCCGGTATTATTATCACACTGTCACCACGCACATGCAATCCCCAGAATACACTTTAATCTGTGTAATGAGACTGGCCATATTCATGTTGCATCTGTTCACTGGTAATTCCTCAACAGTGGACTTTACGCCACATGGCAGAGGCCCACTACTAGAGCTCCAGTGAGCACTGTGGAGTGTGATGCTGTTTGAAAAGCGCTGCTCGCTCAAACCCTCCTGTCAGTCAGGAGGTTAAAGTAAACAATGAAACGCTCCAGCAGCTGCGGTATCTACTGTAGCCACTACAAACAAACATGGATTTCCCCCCGACACTCAGTCACTGCCTTTAGGCTTCTTTGCAGTGATGACCCTGCTTTAAAATCCCACTGGAAAGATTTTCAATAAATTCAATTTTCACTCTATTTATATAAATAAAAATAAAAAAAACAGAAAAATCTGTTATGTCCACATTTAGGACATTCACACCACAGGGAGATGAATCCTCCAGCTTTTCGACAAGCTGTGCTTTGCCTTTATTTCACAGCATATTACCAGGTCAGGCAGGGGTTTTGTACTTGCTAAAGAGCTGGGAACAGGAAAGGATACTTCTGACCTCATCCTGACAGTTCGCCATCTTATCAGACACTGAAGCAATATCAGAAGAACCAATTTCCTCCTGTATGGAGACTTTGTGAATTCAGTTGCAGACATATTGTATGAGAAAGATTTTAGGGCTGTATTGGGAGTGAAAAGTAAGTATATTTACTCAAGTACTTTTAATTAAATATTTCTACTTTACGTTACCTTTATTTAGAATGCAGATGGTAATATTGTATTGTATATTTTACTCATATATCACATATATTTATGGACACACATCACCCCACTCCTCAAATCTCTTCACTGGCTTCCTGTAGCTGGCCACATCAATTTCAAAGCTCTGACTCTTGCATACAGAGTGGTCAACTCAACTGCACCTGTCTACCTTAACTCCCTCATTCAGGCCTACATTCACTAAACAAAAAATCCAATTGCAAAGCTCTTCAGCTCTGTGGTCCCACAATATTCAAGAAACTGTTGAAAACAGAACTTTTCTGTAACTTTTTATGCACTTAAATACACAACAAAAAAATGCACTTTCATAAAAAAAATAACTTTCTTGCACTTACATATATCTCATGAAACAGACACTTCTGATAGTGCTTTGCTTTTTCTCCTCGACTTAGTTTTTTGCTTGCTTTGTACCTCACTTTCATGTCACTTTGGAAAAAAAGCGTCTGCCAATTGACTAAATGTAAATGTTGATGATTTTTCAAATGAAATCCCCCAAAATTATGTTTTTGAAGCAATTATCTCCTTGAATGTGCACACAAATGAAACAAGGCCTGAAAACATTTTAGATTTCTGCAGAAACATCATTCGTGAGGAACAAATCAGGACTAGACTTGTACACTCAATAGAATTTAAAATACTTTTCGAGGCAGAGCAAAAGTAAATGACCTTAGTGTAGTGCTTGAACAGTACTTTTTCTAGCACCTTTAGTTTGATTTGTATACTTCTGAAACTTTGTTTTGTATGCTTGAATCATTATATTAACAATTACAATAGTGTATACTTTGTTAGCTAAAAACTAATCAATTGCTAAAGTGTTAGAGATTATAATGTTCAGACTGATTGAAATTGTTTCAAAGAAATGGTGATTAAGCTGCATGGTCATTCAGGGGACTGTAGTTTATGGTGGAGTTTATTATGTTGCTTCATACTGTTTGCATTATTTTATTCAAGGCCAAACAGTTGTGTTTACAGCATGTTTCCTCTGTTAATGCAGGTTTAATAAATAATTTGAGTAAATATTAAATGAAATTCAATAGTTGGTTGTGGCTTCATAAAAGCAAAGATGTTTTATTTCACTCATTTGTAAACTGTAGTTCTACATATTACAGTGCATAGGGTTTTCTAATATATTACTTTATTGACCCTATTCTACAGTATGTGTCCTGTGCTGCATTGCCACTGTAGTGTGTAAGAAAGCATGTATGTACAAAGTGCTGAGACACAGTTATTTCTTTCTACCCTCAGTTGCAGCAGATGCCCCTGCACAGCTCTGAATGCCATGTTAGAACACAAAGAAGTGCAGTTCAGGAACCAGATCTGCAATGGCCACATCTTTCTCTACTTAGTTAAGGCTTCAGTGAGCTGTACCGTGCCCTATACTTACATTCGGATGGAAAACACTCTGGATCCTGTTAGGAGAGCATGGCAATCTTCTCAATAAAGTAGGATTGCGAGGTACAGGTACACAGTGCATTTGCTCTGCAGTATATTTAACTAGTTGTCAGAAATGGCTCAGCTCTCAGCCTGAAATAGGGCTGCAGCAGCAGAGGGAGATCTATATGCTGTATGATGACAGAAATATTTACAGAATGATTATAGCTATACAAGACCCTTAAAACTAAAACCTATGATATTTAGACATATATAATATTATATCATTAATATATCGGTCTGATGTCCTCACAAAGGCAGACTGAGATTTGCTCTGTACTCTGCTATATAGAAACACTGATCTGGGCACATACACCTGGTCACACTCATGGTTTTACAAGTGATCAACTCTTTCTTAGTCAGGTACAAGTACAGGTTACAGGCATGTATGCCCATGTATAACAATAAAGTGTATTTTATTTTAATATTTATTACATACTCTGTATTAAAACATCCAGGCTAGTTGTTTCTGCCTGTCTTAATCATAGGGCTTGTTTGTCCTGAAACTAGGCACAGTCAAAACGCAAGTATAATCTCTTTGCCACCAGTATAACCAGGTGCAATGTTGAGGCAGAATACAATAATATTATTATTAGGTGGAGTAATGAGCAGGTGAAGTCAGGCGGGATAAACACCAATGCCCAATCACATGAGTTCTTCTCTTCCCCTTTAAACGAGCGAGTGAGACTGAGGTCTTGGAGAGAAAGATATTAAATTTTATTTAAAAAGATGGAAAATTCAAAACTTAAACATTAAAAATACACTCAAAAACTCAACTCTTCCGACCACAACTGCAAATATTTTTTAAACATCTCTACAAGGGGCAAAAGAGAACAGTGACCTTCATAATGTTTTTGACGTGGCCCTTAGATTTTCGCTTTTAATAAAAATGTCCATATGATCTGAGGGAGCTCAAGACACATGAGGACAGCTGGATTACTTTGCAAGGGTTAAGCTCTAAAACGTGGAATCTGTGATTAAAAACTTCACTGACTCATGCTTAGAGAACTGATTGATCCTGTCACTGTGTGTGGAGTTATGAATAATTAATGAAGTCAGCTGCTGTGCCAAAATTACATATGGCCTCTCTGCCAAATTAGAGACCATAGAAGTGATATATCTTCAGTATGTAAAACAAACAATGTACAAAATGTGCAACCAAAATTTCACAATAAAATTCATCCTGTACCAGGAAAATTGCAGAAACATGCGCAGCCTAAGAAGAACATTAATGCTGTTTGAACGCCACCATTGTGCCAGCAGGACAACCCATAATGTTTATCTATATTAACTTGTAACTGGCTCTAGCATCAATGTGAAGTATTGTAGCTATTATTTACTATTAAACTATTAAAATCTCAAGACTATTAATCATCCTAGTTTTCAACATCATCTCTACACCATTGTGGCCAGTTTTTAACTCCGAGCGTGGACGAAGTCTTTTGATTTCTGACGTCACATGGCCTAGTTCTGAGAGAACATGAACCTTTGGAATATGTGGATTACATTGGGTTTCATCCTCCTATGTGTCCACCTATATTGTCAGTGGTTATCATTATGTACTGTGACATTCTGTCAGATTAAGGGTTCTTGGAACAGTTAATCCTCATGATTAACTTGTTCTTGGCAAGACCCTGCATCTGATTTACCAAATGATGCATCCAAAGATGTTTTACACTAACTCTTTACAGATACAACCAACTTTTCACATTGTGTCTGCGTTTACTCTGATCCTACCAGTGTATTCTGGATCCACATGAGGAGGGTAGAAGCGGAAGTTGATAAAGAAGGGAATAGGCACTCCAAACTTGAACCACTCCACCACATAGGGGGGCTGCTGGCCGTCCAGGGGAGGGGACACGTCACACCCCAGGATCACGCTCTCACCAGCACGCGCCGTCACAAACCGGGGCTCCTCTCTCACGCCGTGGGCACCTGATAGGAGAAAGAAGTAGCTTTCAATAGAGGACAACAAAGTGCAGGAGAAATTCTTCTGCACAGAATTCCTGCAGACAAAGCAGAAAAATCTCATTGCGTTCAAGTCATCCAAGACTAATTTACAAACAATAATTGGATGGCAATTAAAGGTGATCGACTAAACTACTGTACAATGGATTAAAACTAAATTTTGCTTAAGAAGCACTGAACACTCAAGACCCACATTCTGTGCACATTCCGAATGTTCATCATGCACAAGAGCAGACCCGTTCCCTTTCAACACCTTTCCTTATCCCTCCATTGTCATCTGTCACTTGCAGCTGTTGGTCAGTGTTTTGTGGCTGTGCCATACTGTACAATAAATGAGCTGCCAAGGGTTCCATTGATCATAGGTGGCTGCTGCTCAGATGAGCTTTACTATGAGCACCACCAGGCCTGGCGCTTAGCCATGAATGTCCAGGCACGCTGCCGAGCGTTGACCTATCAGATGACTGAAAGGTCGGCATACCTGCCTCAGCAGAACGCTCACTCTGGGAATGGATTTTCTCCAGCTGCCACCCCCGCTTTCATTGAACGGGCTGTATCTCCAGCGTCAGAGCAAGCGTGACTGCCCGCCCTCGCCCAGGAAGAGAATCGCTTCAGGGATCAAGAGACATGCTGACATTTCACTCGGGGGAAACACCAGCTGAATAACTTAACACTTTCATTAGCCGTATCATTTGCATTATCAGGGCTAATTTCTAAAGGAATAACAAATATGGACAAATGGCACTTGGAGCTGTTATTGGCTCAAACAGCAATAGTGTCTATAACAATGTTTTCTGCTTCATGTTCCACCATCATCATTGTTGTGTGAAATGAAAATTTCATATGACCGCAAGCACTGTGCCTGTTCAGCTATGCACAGTGAAATGAATGTTTTTACCATTTCTTTGTGTGAAAAATGAAGCTTTAACTCCACCCCTAAAGGCCATATGCATCACTTAGTAATTGTGTTTACCAGTTTAATCTGCATTATCCTGTGATAAAGTTAATCCACTTCATTCGTTTTAGCCAGCACAGAATCTGGACTGAAACCCAGCAGATTTAATCAAATTACGTTTAAAGTGAGGATGTGGTCCACCAGTTACAGGCCTCAGTCCTGGAATCTGCTTTGCTACTGCACCTCTTTAGTATGAAGGGAATAACACACTAGTCCCTGATCGCAAACCAAATGGAACATGTCTGCCTGACTCAGAAATACCCAGTAAACATTCTGTTAAAGTCTGTCAGCATCAGAATAACAGAAGTTGCACAAGTGACACAGGCTAATTTGGACATTTATTATTATTATATCAACAAGAAAGCACCATTTTTCATTAAAATTGAGAAATTGAGGGGGGAAGTGTGTCACGGTCACTGACACTGAACAAGTGACTGTTGCAGAGAGCGTCTGTGGGCATGACGCTACCCTGCAACCTGTACACGCCATGACCTTTTAATGCGCTTCTGTACCTTCCATAAACACAACAAATCAGAACTCTGCTAAACTAATCCTCCAAGGATCGTCATAGCCTGGAATTCACACCTGAGCACACTCCATTACAGCCTCATTTATAACCCCTTTAGAAACTATTAGAGTGACCCTGCTCAGCACCTCATACAGTCCATGAGCTGAGGCATAACTCATGAAAATGTATTTAATGTATTTAAATTCTTTGTAGAAAAAATACAAAAAATTCTTGTCCCAAAATGGATACTGTGGTATTCTTATTAGCTAGTTTACTTTAGTTTAGCAAAAAGACAGGAAGTCTGTCTGTCTAGTGTGGTAAGGTCAAGGTCAGGTCCTCTAACAGAGGCCCTGGAGCTTGAGGGGCCTGCACAGTATCTTCTGGACAGAGATCGTGGATTCAGTTCCTGGGATCTACTGGAGCCACTCTCCCAGCTTGGAGGTCACAGTGCTGAGTGTGAATGGATACCCTTCCCCAATTTTGCACTGATCTAGTGAGCTTGGGAGCACACTGACTTGGGCCTCCTCAGCAGCTGGGTTTATTTATGGACAGCTTTGGGGTTTAATGTGTTGTCCAGGGACACATCAACATATGGCCAGTAGTACATAAGCATTGAACTGCTGACCACCATACCAACTGAACCATAGTACCCCCCGCCAACTACATCTTTATGTGGTGTCACAATGTAACTACTGTAATAGCCAATTCACATCTAAATCATAATATTAAAATCATTTAACCTGTATCCAAGGTTGTTGGACAACAAGTTACAGGCACTTGAACTGTCTTTTGTCTTTTCTTCTGGGTGCAGTATTTGTGTTCTATGGCATTCAGCAGAAAACAGAGAGCAGGCTCTCATCCATAATGAAACACACTGGATACATTGTTTGGTTTGAGTAAGT
The DNA here is from genome assembly GCA_900302695.1 of Helostoma temminkii. Classification (NCBI taxonomy): domain Eukaryota; kingdom Metazoa; phylum Chordata; class Actinopteri; order Anabantiformes; family Helostomatidae; genus Helostoma; species Helostoma temminkii. The sequence goes on along the minus strand of OMLM01004392.1, from coordinate 134,341 downwards.
AGAGTCACTTGACATGAAGCGCAGGCTCAAAGCTGGTGGCACACAAGTGCATGCTGCTGAGATCCAGTGTTTTTCCTCATATAGTTCATGGCAGTGAAGTTTAGCCACTCACCTTTCCAGCTGACAATATTTTTTGGATGCTGCTAACACATCTGAATATAAGCTTAAGAGTATTTATTGGAGGCCTAATAATTCTCCAATGAGATCCACATGAGGGGACAATCAACACAAGCTTGGTCACCGCATTTTCATTTCCTTAATGGAAACCCAGTGACCAAGGAGGGTTTATAGGGGCTTATTCAGGCGAAAATATTTATGGTCTCAACAAGACATAAATGCGATACAACCGTCAATGCTTAAGACCTTCCAAGCAAACAGCACTGTAGATATAAAGGGATCAATACAGTTAAAAGATGATAGCAAATCAGAATTGGTTTGGCACTGTAAATGTCAACTTAACAGTAGTTGCAGAGTGAAGACTGAAATACAAGCAGGCAGAAATCTGTTGAGTAAGATCTGCATAAATCAGACAGCTAATAAATCCAATATGTTTTATCTACTCTCAGCATATAGTGGATTTACTACTATGATCATGAATTCCTGGAGGGTAACAATTCTGCCACCTGTCAGATAAATCACCTGTATATGGCAGATAGGTCATGTACAAAAGCAAAATACAAGGGGAATTACCCCTCATAGGTTAAAAAGGCAACACCATAGCAAGTTAGTCCAAATGTCTGTCACAGTTACCTGACATTCATGTTAAAATGCACTGTCCTACCAACAATTCAAAAGCCAAAATTCCGTAAATGGTATTAACTTTCAATTTAATATCATAAAATAAATATTTGTGCTACTCATAAAGCACAGATCTCGCCATCACTGTGTTTACATGCACTTCAGGAATCAGGTTGCAGGAAACGAGTTTACATGAGCTTAAGAAACATGGTTTCTATACATGCAGAGTAATCTGATTTCACCTCTCTTGGGCTTATTTTGGTAGCATGTTTTACACGTCTTAACTGTAGAGAGATGTGTTTTTTTTGTTGTTGTTGTTTTTTATGTGTTGTGTCAAATGAGCTGATAGTGCTGAGAGACATGCAGACAGACCAGTGCTCCATTTCACAGCGTAAACTCACTGAATTAAAGAAATACCCAGTAAAAGTGAAATATTTAGACATGTGGAGGGCACTTTATGTTGGTTTAAGTTTTAGTTGGTCTTAAATTGATTCATCTGTGTAATAATTTTTCCTATTCATTCAGTTGCTCTTCTCATCTGATAGTAGTGGTGTCTGCAGCCTTTGTTATGCACATGCACTCTTGTAAAAAGCCGATTAGAAACCCAATTATGCATATACAAGGAGCAGTAATTATCTCTGGGATAAATCTACCTGGGGAAACAAGGCTTCTCTAACACCCTAACCTGATTACAGAAACCAGATTTCCCATTCAAGATACCCGTTCGTGTATCTGATGGGCTCTACACATTAGAACTGTAGTTCTCACCAACCATCAAGTATCATGTATGTGTTTCCAACCTTTAAACTCAGGGGGCAGTAATGAGCCCATTATAATTTACCACACCACATTGTGACAAAGAAGATTCACAAATTTGTAACAGTTGTGTTGAGTTTCCGCTCATTATTGTTTAGTTTGGGTTGGAGATCTGGTTAACTACCTACCTTCAATGTGCAGCTCACAGCCACTGACTGGAGTTTTCTAGAATTTCTGAATTTCTGGCACTGCAGAGGAGACGGCCTCGAACGGGACTGATGGGAACTATGAATGCAAATCAGTGTAGCACAATTCACCTAGTGTAACATTTGTATCTATTGCTTTAAGGATGTTGTGGACCCTTTAGATTCAAGCTGAGCTCCAGGTTTGGAAAGACCCTAACAACAATATTTCACATAAAATACTGAAATGGCAACGTTTATGCATGAAAAATAACATAAGGGTACAGTTTGTAAAATGAGTGGTGAGATCACAGAATGCTACTTTCTGAGCACCCATTTCCAAGCAGGTGACCCTGAGGTGCCCTGTTGTCCTCTAAAACTGCATCAATTAGTGAAATGATGAAGGTAATTTAATTAGCTATGTGTTTATAAACTATTCACTATGTAAGACAATAGATCATAGCTTCACTGTAATATATTACAACTCCAGAGTCACCAAATTCAAGCAAAATGTGATTCTGTTTGTAGCTTGATGCTTTCAGATTATTACAAAATATGGCAACAGTACTATATTCCTTTTTTGCTCATAGAGCCTTCTAAGCCACACCTTTAAATTATTGATTATCAAAGTAGCTCACAATTATTTTTCTGTCAAATTCATTAATTGACTAACATTATACTGTATAGTCCATAATTACAATAAAGCCTTAAACATAGAGCACCGATCCGAGAGGTGCTTATTATCAAATTGAAAAACATATTAGCAAAATAGTAAATCAAACAAAGAAACATGTTATGACTGATGATACACAATGTGATGTAACCAACATGATAAACTAATAAGAGACATTTGCTCGAGGTCAATCAACAGCTGTCCAGACCATCGGATGAATCATCACAACAGAACTGTGTGGGCATGTGGGGTTAAGTCTGCAAGATTTCATTTTTCAAGTGGCAATGACTGAAAATGGCTCTTTGCACGAGAAGCACCCTGCACTGTGCTTTCAGAGACCATCACAGATTTGTACAGTAAATAGACTCTCTAGATAATTTTGGGTAATAATCGGGCAGAGCAGAGCTGCTGCAGCATTATGACAGTGATGACAGTAATGAGGTCCAATAACGCATTGAACATTATTGAGGAAAAATACAAAAACTGAGCAGTGCTTGGAGTTTCTGATTTATGGTGACTTAACCTGTTTTTAGAAACCAGAACAATATTTCACCCAGAAAACTAAAATCTAACATTTGCCTCATGCTTGGATTTGATTTAGCGTATGAGTGAGTATAACCATTGCTTAGTGCATTTTCAGTTTTCGTAAAGGATACACCAAGAGTTGAAAAGCTGCAAAGAGCTTCGTTTTATTCTGGACAGAGCTCCTGATGTGGAGGATGTAATGGAATATAGACTGGACGGAGGATCTCAAGGACGTGCAGCCACTGGGCTGGATGGGCCACTGACAGGGAGGTAATTGAATGCCAGCCTGCATGTGCTGAAGGTCACATCAGAGAAAGGCCTCAGTGTGTGTGTGTGTGTGTGTGTGTGTGTGTGTGTGTGTGATGCCGGGGATATGCCTGTGTGTATCTGCACATCTGCGTATCAGTGTTAATCTGAATCTGTAAAGTTTAAATATACAGCAGCCCAGCTGAATGTACTTTCTTGTGAGGAAAACAGAACGTGGTAACTCTAAATTGCACATGTTCTGAAATGGAAATTACATATGCAGGATCTGCCAGATATAAAAATCAGACAGACAAAGAGTATATTTGCAATCTCACTGTTGTCACATGACACCTGCCTGCCTACCTCTAATTTAAAATGAGCTTACTTTATATTTGCAGTTTACTAGTGTGAGAATCAGATTCAACTTTAATAAAATTTAAAAAGGCTCATGTTTATACCTGTTTCAGTGTAACTACTTGAATTTGTATCGTTATTGTTATATTAGATTTAGTTATAATGATTTTTTATCATTCCATCAAAATCAACAAACTGCATTTACACCATGTATATACCTGTACAGCTTTTTAACATGAAGCATATTCTTGTATTCTAAGTAATGCACCACAGTCATTACTAACTAGCACAATAATCATAATAGCTATAATTAACAAATAGGTATTATAATAACTTTATCAAACACCATCATAACTAACTCCAGTTAAAGGCACAGCTACGCACAGTAATTAGAAACCAGTAGAAGGTGGGTTAGTTGTAAAGACGACTATAATGGAGTGTGACTGCAGCCTCCCTGGTTTGATTCCTGGCCAGAGGCCTGGGTTGCATGTTGCCTCAACTTTCCTTCTCTCCTCATCTCCTGTCACTTCTCTACTAATGGCTCTTGATAGAAAAATACCAAAAAGCTAAAATACTCCAGTTTCTTTTTGAGTAATCCTCATAACTAGGACAAGGCCCCTGTTTAACTTTCACGGCCATAATAAGATGTTTATGGTCTCAACATATAGTTAAAAAACCTGATCATAACCAGACATTTATTAAAGTATTCAGATCCTTTTCTGAATAAGAAAAGCACAAATACCACTGTTAGTACAGTAAAGCATCATTATTGATGAACACGCTCTCATACTCTACTGTTATGTTTGTTTAATATTACATAATTATTTTAAAAACATACATGTTAAACTGTGACAAATCTCAGTGAAACCGGACTGTCCTCGCTTAAAGTCTGTTTCCACTAACAATGATACATTTCTAGTCTGTGACAGTCTGCACAGACTGAATGACTGGTTTGTAAGGACTGCTACTTCTGGCGACTGACAAACCCACAAATTATCACGTTCTTGTGCCCAAACAAACATGGATGGCAACCAGCGGCTTACACTTTGTATAACCAGTGTACATTTTGTTAAAAAGTGCAAGATTTCAGGCGGCAGCCTGGACGGAGGGAACTGAAATCAATAAGGAAGCTTGTCATCAGTCACTAATGTTAGGCACAAACATCAAAAATATTTGAAAAGGATTTTGTGACAGTGAAGGGATCACAACACTAAAATGTCCTATTTCCTCTGCCAACTCTAAGTACTGACTGATCCAGACTGGAAAAGACCTGCTCCAGTTCCACCAGATGTCACGAGAAAATCACGTTCATAATTAGCTTTAGGTTCGGTTCGAGACCCGCCTCCTCCTGGCCATGTGTACAAGACTTCCTGGACAAGACACTGAACCTCCAAGTCATCTGAAAACCCCAGCCGTCAAGGCTGCACAAGCCAGTGCATTCTAGATGCCTGGTGGAAGCTGGGGAGGGTTCCATCAGAAAGAGTAAAATGTGCAGACCCACTATGGGACAAGCCAAAAAAATGTGGTTAACATTTGGATAAAAAACAATGTTTCAGTTTTTGAGAGATTGAGAGACTAGAGAGTCCATAGCAGAGAGGAAGAGAGGAGAGAGAGGGGGTGTGATATGAAACACAGGTCCCAGACTGGAATCGAATCGTGGATGTTGTTGTTATGTGTCCTGAGCTGTAACCATTTAGCTGCCAAAGCACTCAGCTCCTGCTTTCACGTTTTTACAGGTACAGTCCTAGACAGGCCTAGTCTCTTCATTATTTAGCCTCCTTTAACGACAAAGGTCTTGTTTCATGGACAAGCAATGCTCAGTCAGGGATGGATGTGCTGACACCTGCTCCAGCACACAGCAAGGAGAGAGAGAGAGAGAGCGATGTATGCAGTGGGCTTGGCTTGCCAAAGGCACAAAGGGCGAACGAGCATTGCTGGGCACTGCACTGACAGAGGTGCACATAACAGGGCATCTTCAGCAGGAGGTGTAAGTCACTGAAATTCCTCAGTCCGGTCACGATTCAGTCATTTTTCGAGTCACCTGCAGATTTTTTTTTCAAGTTATAAATGTCATACTGCTGCTAATAGAGCTTATTAGTCTTTTTACATGGCGGTCTAATTACAGCTGCTTATGACTGTTTACTCAGCATCAATAAATCGCATGTAACAAGGAGAGTGTAGAATTCAAAGCATCACAGAGCTCCTACTGTACAGTATATTACATGTCAGCTGCTCAGACATCGACGTAACATCAGCTGCACATATCTTCCGATCAGTAAGTATCCACTTCCATATAATTCCCCATTCACTCCCTCCCTCCCTCTCTTACGCTCACTTCCTTTTTCTATGGCCTCTAGCACAGTAGGCACACTCAGTCTACAGTCCAGAGCAACACAAGTGTGCTCACCGTGGATTCAACACTTATATCTGGAAATGAATACCTCTTCGGCAGATGCGTGTTCTTGTTTCCCCCAAATAAAAGGAAGATGAGACAGATTCAGGATTCAATCACAAGCTCAGAGGTGAAAGTGCTGAAGGTTTAGCGAGTGTAGTGGTGTTTCACTGATACTGATTTCTGTATTACTATGGTTTCTTATTTGTGCTAGGCCTTATATGCATTTGTACTGTTATAGTGTATGGTAAATAAGTACATTCAGTAGTACCAATCCCATAGTTTAATTTTGGCATATTTGAATCATATTTTAACCTTTGCTTCTCCAGCATATAGGCTAACATCACCTACATTTTGTAACAATACAAATATAGTATTTTTAGATTTTGTGTGACTCTTATGCCAGTCACACTCTTGCACAGCAGAATGAGCATGGCTCTTTCTTACCTAAAAATATTACATTAACACTACATGACTGACTGCACAGCTCACATATTGGGTCCCCATGCCTCATGTCTCTCTTCCCATTGGCTCCTCGCTCCTTGAACCAAATTGCAACTTCTCTATTTGTGTTCAGTGAAAACAGATTTGAAAATGGTTAATGGTTCCTCCCTCGCAGCAAAGTATCAATAAATCAGTACTGGCCAATATCACAGCAAAAACTAAATTGTTCCGAGTCAGTAATTTTACTGCTGCCATGATTCTTTATTTACAAATGAGTCACCTAATAAAAACAGGACAGAGGTATCATAACCTAAATCTGAACTACATTATAGCGATCGTAAAGAACATTTAATGGTGGACTGTCTGATTAATCATGGGTCTGTACATTTTAGACTTGGTGTGCTGTTAATTTAATTAAACTGAATCAACACTAAAGGTGATAAGCAGCGGAGATGATGATCTAGTTGCTGTGACAGTTAGTCCAGCCAACCAGAATCACATGATCTGAAAAACTGGCTTTCCCAGAATGCTGCAGGCTTTGTTTGCAAGGAGACTCCACTGGGACTGGCTGAAGAAAGGAGGGGGGGGACATCACCAGAAACAGCTGGCACATGCCCAGTACTGAGAGTCTGCCATCCACAGCTTGAGCACAAGCCCTCTTCTAAGCTCATTACTAAGCTTTACTCGCATGATTGTGAGTGGAAAAAAAAGAATAAGAACGATGAAGAACTGCATGTTTGCTGGAAAATAACAAACTGGTTGGACCAAAGGTCACGAAAGCTTGGTAGGCGAGTTAAAGCATCAGTCACGCGAATATGTTCAATACACAAACTCGTAGTAAAAACTAACTAGGAAGTGGCGAACGCAAACACAGTGCTGCAAAAAATTAAGCTTTATAATGAGCGTATTGCTGTACACTAAAAAACGGGTTGGCTGATAAGTTCGTATTCAATGCAGTTGGTAAGGTTTGCATGAGCTGAATGATGGCTGCTGAGGACCATCACCCTGCAGGGACAGTCCTGCTTCACATTTTGGTCTTAGAATTAAACACTCTATACCGACCCAGGGCCTGAAGGTTTCACTAAATCACGTGCAAACCTTATAATACCTGCAAAAAAAGGCACTAGCTGATCTAGTAAGGATGTAAGGATGCTCACTGAGAATTTTATTTAAATACGACCACTTTCACCACGTTTGCACCTGTGGGTAATCGTACAATTCTTTCAAAAAAATGCAAAAAACCCACAAACTAAATGTAATTTTGAAGACTGTACAAACAATTTAGCACTCGCTCCTTATCAGTGAGCTGGTGACTAAATACATTTAACATTACTTTACATGCTTTACTTGAATATTTAAATTCTTTGCTACTCCACTAGCTTTCAACTCCACACAGCTTGAGTTTAAGTGATTAATCAGTTAAGAGGAAAAATAATCAGCTACTGTTCTAATAATTGATTAGCTGTTTACTTCACTGCAATCACCTCTTGTCAGTGAGTCGTGTTGGTTTTCAGGTTTAGAAACAAACAGAATCAGTTTATAGAAAAATGCATTCATAACAGATGAATTTACTACAGTATATTTATTAGATAACCTCAATTACAACAGTAAAATGCCAGTGTATCGCTAATGATAATAAAATATGTTTTAACATTCTCAGTGGGACAGTAGTGTGGTACGAGTGCTTTTGTGTTTAGTTGCAAATAGTAAGAGACTTGAAATCGATCCACTCCACTTCACCCAACACTCCATCTCCTTGCTTTGTAGCATTCTGCTACCCTCTGCCCAGCACTTGTATAAAAAGCTAAAAAAAAGGAAATAATAGTTTTTTTCTCACTGGTTAGAAAAGTGAGACTCACTCAAAAACATTCAGAACATCTGTGCACATATGTTTAGTTGTTCAATGAGTCTGGGTCACAGAAAACCTTTATAAGGGTTGAGATATTATTTTGGAGCATCTCCCAACCTAAAAAAATTAACTTCTGTGGTTCTGACCAGTAAGTTATCATGAAAGATCAGGAATGCAATCTCTGTCTACAACAAACATAAATACAAATTTGTCAAATCCATAACTACATGAAGTTGAAAT